>JARWCS010067066.1:0-15768 GCA_034783895.1 Geukensia demissa | reverse complement strand
CTAGCATTCCGCAAATGTCATCTTCTGAGTACTTTTTGTTAGAATCAGAGTGGTTAACAACAAAATAAGGTTTGTCCTTCCCTAGAACCAAATATTTGTATCATTTCAAAGGTTTAAATTAACTTTTTATATTGGTTTCCCCTTTCGTTCGATCTCCTCTATCTGTACTATTGAAAATTAAGACAAAAGCTTGTCTTCAGGTATATTATTATTCTTCACTTTTCCGCTATTTAACATGCCTTTCACACAGTGACTATTTATAGTAGAGTCAAATCTTATAAATAATAACCTTCCAAAGGAGGTTTAATATAAGATAACAAGGTAGGTAGACTTTATAGAGATCGAGTTCATTACTGAAAGTTTAGCTTTTTATTTATATAGAAGAGTAGATTTGATATGATTGTCTAAGAAACAGATATCCAAAACGTTTAAATTACAAACAATTTAAACCTATTTGCTTTTAACTTACCAAACCCAAAGGTTTATTAGAGCTTTTGCCATTACTTTGCGACCGTAATTCGTCGGCCCATCCGTTGTCCGACATCCGTCCACATTTAACTATTTAACTAAAGATCTTCTCATCTGTGCCAATTAGAATTAAACCCTTGGAATTGTGATGGGATCTACTTCACCGCCGGCCAATGAAGATGGCCGTCGTTACCAAAAAGTAAGAAAAAATGTCAAAATTTTTCTCTGAAAGTGCTTAGATCGCTTTCTACAGTTTTGACGAGGACTTGCCTTTGGTACATCGTATGATGTTCACATTAAAAAACCGGTTCGGGTTGCCCTTGTTTGCACTAGTGTTTCTGACATCTCCTATTTTTATATTTAATGATCGAAAGTAAACGTTTCGATAGGGATAAATATATCTCAAACCTTTCACAATGTTTTAACCGTTATATAATTTATTACAAAAATACGGCTGCAAAAGTAGAATTTTGATATGAAAAGTGATATCACATCCTGCATTCTATGAAAACATTACATATAAAACATATAAATTTTAACCCGCTTAATTATATCCCATTGTTCCGTTAAACAAACTTTTTCAAGGTTCATGTTGTAGTCAGACCATTACCACTGGTTTTTATTGGTGCAGATGTTAATACACTTATCGCTTCTTTACTCAAATATTAATATATTTGGCATTACATCTATCTTATCTTTTCTTATGTAAATAGACAACACAATATAAAATCGTCGGATATACTGTGATTGATGACATCTTGTGCTGAGCATGATGTCTAATCATCAGAAATCTTACCATAAGCTTTCTTTCAGTAACTGTGCGCATTCATTGGAGAGGTATCTTCGTTTTGCTTGTATTTCTCTTTATTTATTGTGATACTCTCAGGTGCTCTCTAGTCGGATTGGGTGGATTTCTGTTTGATTTGTATAATTAGTCTGTTTCTGTTTTTGTTTTGTTTTGGTTACTTTTTTTACCTTGACCACTTGTCGGGGGATAGTTGACATCCAACTAAATTAGTTTTATCCCACCACATGTCTGTCTCATATGACCGTCTAAGTCAGGTATTGTGTGGTCATGAATTTGTCAATTTACGTCGTCTTACAATTATATTTGCAAGTAAACTTCAGTTTGCATTGTGTCCCATGGTGTACATTCTATAGTTTAATTGGGTGAATTTCTGTTTGCTTTCTTTAATTCGTCGGATACTACTATTGAATTTTCTGTAATATTCTTTGACCTCTTGAGGGAGGGTTGGGATCCAACTAAATAAGTTTAACTCCACTACATGCCTCGTGTGCCTGTCCCGAGGTCAGGAGTTATAGTCTTAACTTTGTTTGAGTTTAACATATTTTGTTACATGTACTTTTTAATTAACATTATAAATATATTCCATACTTTGGTCACTCCAAATTAATTACTAGTTCTTCGGATTCCCTCGGTCCTAAGATCATAGATTCAAAAGTTCCAAAAAAAAACTTTACTCGCTTCATTTTTTATCACATTTTTGAAAATTTTCATCAATTTTCCTGCATATTTAAATACAAAATATTCCTGCTCGTTCCAAAAAGTATGAAAAAAATTATAAACTGCTCTGTCCGCATCAATTTTGAAGCTTTCGCTTCAAATTTTACAGTTTTCAGAAAAAAAATAAAATTAAAATTTTCCCTCGCTCGCACCTAATTTTATCATACAAAAATCCGAAGAACTAGAAATTAATTTTGAGTGGTCTATTTGTTCTTGCTAACCAAGAAAACATGTCAAAGAAAAGGGATACAGACTATAATGGTCAAATATTTATTTTGTCGAAATCAGTAATTGAGAGACTTTCGATTCCAATGCTTTTATAGTCTTTATTTTTTATTGACACATGAATTGCTAGTGTATTACGGAAAAAAAAAATAAATAAAGATTGATGATATTCAAACTGAAAGGGCTAAGATGAAATCTTTCTATCTAATGTTTTTGTCAAATCATAAACAGTGGACAATTATGTATTATTGAGTCTCTGTTGAAAAAAATATTTGATAAGTAACCAACCAATTACTAATTACAACATGTCTAAATAACGTTTTATCAAGGCAAATGTGCACTTTGTGATTACAAACATACACGGATGATGTTTTATCAAATTCATTTTCATCAGCTTAATTATGAAGATTGAACATTTTCTTAGAACTACTTTGAATGTGATAGGACATTTTTCTTATTCGACTTACATAATGCAATTTCAGCACGGAGTGTATCTTTCAACCGTTTGTTTGTTTAGTTAGGGTTTAAAGCTTTCAGTTACTAGTTTATCGCGGCGGTCAGTTTTACTGGAGGTGGAAGCCGAAGAGAACCACCGACCTTGGCCGTGAACTCAAGCCGTAGTGATAAGCGACAGCGATCTCTACAGGTATGTTTAAATCCACTACTTAGGCTCTCAACGATCCAGGACCCATCTTTCATATTTAATTTCTATTCCCTTTAAAATATTTGAGCCGACTTTCGGTATATTTTTTATTCAACCAAACCGTTTCTAAATTCCTTGGCAAAAAGACAAAAAAACTCTTTAATCTTTAATATTTTCTTGGTTCAATTTTCAACAATTAGCGCATCATGTACGAGTTACGACTGATACTGTCGAACTATAACATGTTTGCACTAAATGTTAATTTTTGGTTATAAATAGAGTATTTTTTTTATTTTTCATCATTAAAGTTCTTTTTATGATAATTTCTGTTTGTGTCATATGATATCAATTCTAATTTCATCCATGTTAATTCTGCTTCATATAAAACTTACGAACAAAGTCAATCGAGCTTCTACAAGTACTGCACGAACAAAAGCAACCGCTCCTCGTACCTTTGAATTACAAAGTCAAATGATTTTGTGATGAACAAAACCACTATACGTTCAGGGAATATCTCGCCATGAAGGATGGTGTCTAACAAGTCCATCGGGAATATCAACAAAAGGAAATATCATTCATTGACCTGTGTATCTCTATTTGAGAGAAATTATTAAAGTTCAAGTGTAACTGAATCCTCCAATACGGAATATCCTCTGTGAAGGGAAAAATATAAATGAATGCAAATTAAATAGATTCATAAATAATACAGGACACACTTCTGAATGTGAAAGACTTGGATCATTACAAGTACTGATTTATTAAATAGTCAACTATTGAATGCATTTACTCCTGCTTAAGTTTTAAAGCAATCGATGAAATTTTACTTCTGTGGAAAGAACTGAACTAAACGACCAAAAATGAAATTGGTTATGAATTTTTTTAATTTAAAAATATTCAAACTTTATGAATTTCTAGTTACACTTGTGGACCAAATACACATTATGAACACGAAAGAACACGACGGAATTTATATAATGATAAAAATTCGGGAATTTTACTACATACATTCTAGTACCCGGAGGTAAAGAAGGACATACCACTGAAGCACAGGAAAAATAGCTTTTTCGACCTCAACATAGCACTAAGAAAGAACTATTTACAAGAAAGAATACGAACATATCTTTCATACGTTTATAATATATATTCAAAAGCAAAATTTAACTGCTTGTAAAGCGCTTTTCTAGACTTACCGTTATCTGACACATAATCGCAAAGTAGATATTTAATATCACTATATGAATTTCTAATAAAATTCATGAACCAAATGAAGTATACAGTTCATGGCGTTATGAACGCAAAATGCCAAATATAAAGATAACCGGACCAGGAGATTTTACATCTTACAACATGTGCAATGAACTACATGTATGTTTTTCGGGTACATTTCTGTATCCGAAAATAAATAAGAGTATACAACTCAATCAGGGGGAAGCTTTAAACGCCCTTTACACAACTCAAGAGAAAACTCCGTAATAATATACAAACAACTTATATAGAATATATGCCAGAAAGTCACTGTCCACATCTGACGTTTATGACGAATATTTAAAAGCAAAATTTACTCCGTGTAAAGCGCTTTTCTGAATTTATCTTCATTAGACATCATCTAGGGTGGAAAAAGACTAAAATAGGAAGTCAACGAGTAATATTTCATAAGAAGCATTAGAATAAAGACATAGGAATGCCAAGATCGAAATTGAAAGCTGAAGTACAAATTTAGTCATAACCGATCCAGCTTGAAACACATCTACACTGTGCAATGAAAGCAATAAAGCCTTCACTGTTATCTGAGGAGTTTAAATAAATTATAACTGAACATCTTTGTTAAGTGAATACTTTAAACTGCGTTCATGTAACTCAAATTCAAGAGTTTAAATTTTGTGGGCAGAATAAAAAACAAATTTCAAATAATACTTGATTTTTAAACAATTTTAACAAGTTGAACAAAAATGAGATAAATGACATTTCCGATTAGAACAGAATGACATGACCCCTTTAAATGAACTAACCCTTCCTTTAAAAATTCGATAATTGTTTCCTTATCATTGACTTTTTTTACTTTTAATCTATTTCGAATATTACAAGTATATTTCTATCGAAACTACGATTCCTCACAACATCAAATGACATTTTAGTTTAGTTTTTGTCTTCAATGAAATTGACTCGGGTCGGCTAAGACATGTTTTTGCAGAAATAGCCTTGCTTATCCTGAAAACTCCAAAGATTATTTAAAATTAATTTAATTTATTTATCATGTTTATCATTCGTTTAAAGACACAAGCACTCAGGAATAGACAGTGTACAAATTTTTTGTGTTTTTAGCTTATCACTGAACATTGCATTCATTTAGTGATGACGGTTTCATCGTCAAAATCTATTACAATTTATGTCAGAAACAAGAATCATCCATGGCTGCTATTTTTTATTCGATCAGGATGAAACGAGGAAATGCTTCCTGTAAAGTTTGGTTACATTTGGTTCAGCGGTTTCAGAGGAGAAGATGAAAATGTAAAAGTTTACGGACGCCGAAAGCCAAGTGATAATAAAAGCTCACATGGCCTTTGGCCAGGTAAGCTAAAAAAAGTTAAAACGGAAACCAAAAGAACAGAAGTATTTACACAATATACTCCTTTGCAAAATAGGAAAAGGTGATTTTAAGGTTAAAATTTTCTCCAGTCTTCGCCGTGCAAAAGACTTGGATGTTACACCGTCTTTAGTTTACTTAACATTTAAAAGGAAGAATATGGAATATATGCAAGAAAGACACAATCCAAATCTTTTCTGAATTGTGCACTGAATAATTTCTCGTTTAGCTGTTGCCTTTAGTTTACTAGGTTTCCAAAGGACAAATTCTTAAAAAAAACATTGCCTTGGATTTTTCTTTTATCAAACGATTAGATTAGAATGTTGACAAAATAAAAAACAGCGATTTCAAATGCCTAAATTTCACTGCGCACGAAGCGCTTTTCTAGATTAACATTCATGAGGTCGGGACCAAATGTTGGAAAACAGGCATTAAGAAACGGCGTAGAGCCGTTCATCCTGTATTACAGTAATTATGTGGTAACACTAATCGGTTCAAGTGACTTGATACAGACTAAAATATAAGAATTAACAATACTGGAAAGATGTAAACTGTTTCTATATATATTTTAAATCATTTTACATCATTTTTACTGATTGCTTAGACAGCTGTTCTTATAACAGGTTATTTATCATCGGACCAAACCCTTTGATAATTATGAACTATTCTCTGTCCACTATAAACAAATATGACCGACGTGTTTTGATGATAACGAAGTGAACGAAATAGAAAACGCCTCTGCCTACATGACAGCAAATAAAATATACAATCATATTGTTTATTTTTTCCTTTGTTCTGTGTAAATAAAATTAGTTCCAAAGCAAAAACCAATGCTATTTAATCGTTACAATCAATTTGTTGCCTTTATGATTGTACTCTTATATAAACTCGACCACTACGAAGGATTTTTATATCAGATCTTCATTTTATTAATATTTTATGATTGATTGCCTTCCTTTATTTATTTTTATGAATTGCCATAGATTTCTTTTCTGACTCCAAAGTACTACATAGGAATTTTCTTTTATAAACAATTGTAATAAAACTAATTCTTAAAAATATGAGGTCGGTGATATTTAAAATTGTATAAATTGAAAAATGAGTACATTGAAATGATACATGTTTAATTACATGTACTGCGTTCGCTTGTTTAGTGTACAAATGTTTTTTGTTAAAATTGTTTAAAAACAAAAAGACAGTATACTTAACAGTCCAATGCATAACATTTGAAAACATATCTTTTAATTGCAGACTTTATACATATACGTATTTAAGAACATTTCAAGTAAAATAAATCCAGAGCTGTAGGGCTACTGTAATATATTTTTTCTTAAACTATCTACTCTATTGTCAAAACTTTTTTTTGAATTTATAGATATGATTCACAATTGATTTTAATTTTCCTTTCAAAGAGAAGATAAATGAATGTGAAAGACAAAGCATTGTCCATAAGGTGCTGGATACAGACGGGAACAGTTAATTCGGAATGTCCAACAGAAAATAATGAAAACCAAATTTCAGAAAATAAAACACTGCACAAAAAATAAAGTTTAAGTTACACGAACCAATGAAATTAAGGACGGGCTTAGGTGTTCAAATAGGGTAAGCAGCTCCTGCTTTACTAGAGGCAATGGTTTGAATTATTTTGTACAAAATACGGATGATCTAGACATGTTTCTCTCCCTATTCTGCAGGAGGCTCTGTTTAAAGAGATAAATTAGCTAGAAGGGGAACGCAGCTGTTTCCCATGGGAATTCCGATAGTCTGTTGTTGCACGTTCGCAAAACCTAAACAAAAATGTTATTGAAGAAATCAAACATTCTGAATAGGTCATCTTCTTTCTTTTCATCACCTTTTGCTGGAACCAGAGTAGTATAGTGCATAAAAAGGTTGACCGCTTCCTAAAGCCAATTATTTGTGCTCTGCGTTTGACATATATTTAAAAAAGTAAACCAACGATTTTAATCTATTACCAACGTATTTTGAATAGTGGTATGTAAAGCTTGGAGAAATAAAATGTTTCAATGCTGTTGCAAAAGGAGATGGACCTTGATTTAATGTATCCTAGGCTGACAGACCTTTGGTATTTTTATTCCAGTCTCATTAAAAGTAGCTTGTTTTAGATTCTAAAGTCTGATTTTAATTGCTAATAAAATAGTTGACAGTAACACAGATAGAGGGCTTGGAAAGGAGGCGATAAAAAACGAAAGGTTAGATAAAAGGGGGAAAGTCGTTACACAAGGCTTTCTCGAGAACAATAAAAAAGCTTCACGCTGAAAACGAAAAAAAACGCGAACGATCCATGTGTAATTTGTTTTCAGTAACTGCAAGCATTCGTTGGAGAGATATCTTCTTTTTGCATGTTTTTTGGGTTAGTATATTAATTGTAATTTATGACGTCATTAGTCGGTTTGTTGAGTTCCTGTTTTATTTTTTCCTTTGACCACTCGTTGGGGGAGTGTTGGGTACCCACTAAACTAGTTTAACCCCACCACAATTTCTCAATTGCCATCCCACCCTGGTAAAAGCCCTTGGGGGAGAGTTGGGTACCCACTTAACTAGTTTAACCCCACTACATTTCTCAATTGCCATCCCACCCTGGTTAAAGTCCTAGATTTGTACATTCCCTATGTTTTTTTTCTTGTGGTCCTTACATTTACACCATATCTTTTCATTTTCGTACATGCTGGGGCAGCTGTTACTGCCAATGAACGGGAAGTTGATATTGTAAAGTTGAAGTTACGACGTTTGTCATAGAGATTTTGTTTAAACCATTCGTCTTTTGTATAATACATTGTAAGAGATGAAGAACAATAACAGACCCAGAGATGTTTCATCGATTTAATGACATATATGGATTTTAAACTTTCTATAAATATCAAGTATTTCCTCTTTTACAGCACTGGGTTGTTGACACAGAACTGTTCAGACAGGAATTTCTTGAAGACATCACTCCAGAAATTTACGGTCAACACCACAATCTTGTCGGCAGGTATGGAACATCCGTTTCACAGATGAAGACAGACCTTTTCCTGTGAAGGAAAAATAGGCTGTTCGCTTAATCCGCCAGTAGGTTTTGATCCAATGAAATCTTCCCCTTTCCCCTGAAATGACCAATACCGGATTGGGAAATGAACAATACGTCGAGTGTCTTTAAAAAGGCAGGAACTTCTTACCCTACTGGACTACCTGAGTTAACCCACGTTTTTGGGTTAGGTACTCGTTGTTCATAATTTGGGTTTTTTAAATTTTTTCAAGGTTGGATTGGAGTCTCTCTGAAATTTACCCCATATCTTTTCATTTTCACATTTCCAAAAAGTATAGATTACGAAAATATTCAAGTTACCTTAAGGCCTTCATAAATAGAAAGGCAAGATTTAATAATATGTGAACAATTTTGTATAGGTGAAAATAAGGACCACTCAAGTCAAAATGTAGTCCAAGTGGTCCTATTAGATTTAGATTTTTGTTATTGGTTGGTACAGGTCCATACTTAGAACCATTGCATCAAGTGGATATTTCCTTAGATGTGGACAGACAGATGTCTAAATGTGATGGCAATTGATCATAATACTCTTTGGGAATAATAAGCTAAAATGACAGACGTGCGGTGTCCAAAATTATAGAATTTGTATCATTAAACTGACAAAAGGGTTTTCGGTCTTGACATGCCAAACTAATTTTTTTTCCTTAATAGCGTTAGGGTTTTTGTATTCTTCTTCATTTTGTCA
Source organism: Geukensia demissa (assembly GCA_034783895.1). NCBI lineage: Eukaryota > Metazoa > Mollusca > Bivalvia > Mytilida > Mytilidae > Geukensia > Geukensia demissa. The sequence goes on along the minus strand of JARWCS010067066.1, from coordinate 6,592 downwards.
TTTATAGATGTAAGCTCCATACTGTTTTGTTCTGTGTAATATTTATGCAATATCATATTAATTCAAACAATTGATTTAAATGTCATTCCCATAAGATTGTTTACTTAACTTGTCTTGATTGGTGCCATTCAGACATGTTAAAAGACTGACTTTAACTTCTATTTTAGGACCCGTGTCTGAAGAAGAAGCAGTAAAATATGGCTTTGAATATTTGTTATAAACGTATGTCAGATGTGGGTTGTATCTTTTTGGCATATATTCCTTATTCTTTCTTTTTGATATAATTGTCTCCAGACATTTTTTTATATAATTTTACAATTCTCGATCGGGGAATTTTCCATTTCAATATGTGTTTGGCTTTTCCTGTTTTAGAACGAAATAACATATATTTGTCAATTGATGAAAGTTTAATGGTTAGCACTTTCTTCCCGCGGAAGTCTTCATTCAATGACAAAATTCTCATTTATGCATGAAGACTACTTATTAACAGGTAATTGCATACTTTTCCCGTTGACAGATGAAGTATCGAAAAAAGATAATTATTAGTTGTTTAGGAATTCTTTAATTATGAAACCACTCGCTGATCAATGAAATTCTGATAAGTGGAAAGCTAAAATAAACCAATTTGCCTTTTCCTCATGCTTTACATTCATTTAGAACATATGTTTTTTATTGTACTAGAACGGTGAAAATTACTGGTGTCAAACAGTTTTATGCAGTGGATCCTTTAATTGCCTCATTTCTTGCCATTACCTTCAGAATAGACAATTACAGCAAAAATTAAGCATTTTTGTTAACTGGACACATGTTTGTATTGTTTATTCAATTTATGCATGCCAAAATAACAAGAGTATGCATATGTTTTTCAAATGTTTGTGCCTTGCAAGTAATACACCATAATACATTTTTATTTGTTATGGAAGGTTTAATGACGTATACAGTGGAATAGTTGCAAGTTGTTAAGAAATAAATAATAAAAAATAATCATTAACATTCGTTTCATAAATATTAACGTGACAATGTTATATAAAAAGGTCCAGATCTGACGACATCACGGACACGGTGTCGTCTAGAAATTCAGGTGTCCCTTTATCACCTAACACGACTTCCACCGATTTTGCCCCTTTGGCATCTTCGAATGCCTTTTATTTAAGAAATTTATTGTTGATTTTGTAAAATTTAATCTATATGGCCAGGAAATAACAAAATTGTTGACCATTGTAATCTTTCTTCTGGCCCAGTAGATTTAAACTGCCATACAACAATTTGATTAGCAATATGTCAAATATGCCATGGGTAATATCTAACAACTTGCACAAACAACAATAGAATCTAACCTATCGAGGCACCTAAAAACGAGAAGGAGCCTTTTATTAATTTTCCAGACTGTATTGTCATTTTTTGGACTACGGACTTCAGGTCCCTTCTATAGTTATTATTTTCTTCACTTTTTACATGAAGATAACACAATTTTGATACATCGTATTTTCTGTTTTTTCTAATATAAAAATTATTATTATAAAAAACATTCAGTCTTTGTAAGATTCCTACATGTATTTCGTATGAAGAAATCAATTTAGTTGCATAATAAATTGGCTAATTGTTGGTTGATATAGTGTACAGCAGAAGATGTTTCAGGCTAAAGTAAAGTAAATTAAACTCCATTTGCGGCCGTTATAACATTTTTGCTAATCAATATTTTTATCTAAGTTTACTTTTAGTGACACCTATTTTTTTGCTGAAAGTGTTATGACCAAGGTACAACATAGTAAAACTCTACGGCAGGTTTAACATGTCTTAAATCGTTAAAGAAATTTTCAGCTGATTGACCTTTTTAGCCGTCAGTTCGAGCATGTTAAAAGCCAAAATTTACAAAATAACTATATAAAATTTAGATTTTTGTATATAACAAAATATTTAACCAATTTCAATAATTTTGAAATTATTTTTCTTTCTTATATATTTCTTCATTTTATATTTTAAAAATTTTGCAACAAGCCTGTTTAAGTCCACTGAAGAATACCCATGCGAGAGATCAAAAAGATAAAACGTAAACAAAAGGAATGGTGAAATGTCAATTTTATTTGTGCACTAGTCTCAGTTGTAACTTTCATTTCGTGTAAGAAATACTTATCAGTGTAAGCATCTCGTCAGCGTCATAAAAGCAATTGGTAGTGTGAGTTTCATGTTAAGGCCTTTCAGCACTTAAATACTAAATCAATAACAATTATAACTAAGAGGTATTTTTTATCTATCAGGGATGAACACATAAAAAAGTACAAGTGACGAGTATCAGCAGATCCATAGCAGTCATGTCATGGACGATACGGATTACTCTAGTAATTAACACACACTTAATTACCATTATTAGATCTTTCCACCTTTCAGTGGAAAGACCTTTATTTGTTGTTCTGTTTATTGTTTTATTTTCTTATCTTTCCGCCACTTTTGTTTTATGTAGGGCATTTTTATGTCGCGACATAACATTTTCATATTTTCTATACTATATCGGTGATATGTTACGGCTTTCCAGATAAATGGAAAATGTGTGTCTTATAGAGATCTATATATATGGTATATGGAGACCAAACTTACTGGACCAAGCATTATAGACCTAGGGTCCATTAACTACTTTTTGGGTCCAAAAAGGTTTTTTGATCATCAAAAAAAAGGTTTTTTGATAATATCTAAAAAAAAAGAAAGATATAGAAAGAAACGTTGAATTGCAAAAATGTTCAGAAGAACTTGACGAATAAAGCCAAGGTCCCTAGCAACCACCATAAAGTCCATGGCAACCATACATTTTTGGACTCAGGAAGCTATGAGGAACATAACAATGCTATTTTAATAGTTTAAGCAATAATGTTTCCCTTAGCAACCACTATTTGACAATTATATTATTATTATGGTTTTACCGTTATCATTTCTGCTCTGTAAAATGAATAAATTTCTGTAAATTAATGTATCAACAGTTTTGAGCACATTAGTTATTCAGCCTAACTAAATTGCGCTTTATATTCTATTTCCATTTTATTGTATATTTGATTGCTAAAACATGTAAAAAAACGTTTTGATCGTGACTATCAGTATCTAGGAATAACAATAAAATAAAACCCATTTACCATGGACAACTTATAATTTATCTTAAGACCAGCTTAATGTTAGTGTCCGTCTACACAAGATAAAGCAACAAGAGTGTGATAAAAGCGGAGTAAAGAAAAATCTCTGAGATACAACATGTAACATATAACCATGACTGACAACTGACCACAGATAAGAAAATTAACGTTTTATGGATTGATCAATTATTTGTTGCTTAACGTACACTAATGCAAATATTTGATGCATATTCAGAAAAGAACAAGTTATAAAAAATATCCAACTTTGCGAAAGTTGAGGTGGCTTGGGACACAACTGGGCAATGGCTTTCAATAACCACCGGAAAATGGACGGAATTTGTAAGGTTGGAGCGAGTAGGTACGTTAAGCCCCATATTTGACCCAAATTTTAGATTTTGTGACAAAATAATAAGTCGTTGTAGAATTGCTGCTTAATAATCGTCTTTTAATAATTTATTATTTTTTCTCGTATACTTTTCGTCATTTTGACAAAATGAAAGGGTTTATTTGACTATTTTGAAAATTTAATCTTTTCAGTAAAAATACTCAATTTTTGGAGGTGTTTTGTTAAAAAAAGATGTGATCGCACAAAAACATCAAGAAGACATTTTAATCAAACATTTCTACTTGATAGATCTTAAATTGTGCAGAATTTGGTTGTGATGTTTTTGTGCGATCTTTATTAAAATCGACAAAATAGTATCAAATATTGCATAAAATTAACTAATTTCTTAGTATTTTCATATTTAAAGCATTTTTTATGTGTCATGTGACCATTGTAGAACTTATAAAACTAAAACTTCTGTAGGATTTTCTTTTTAAACTTGTAAAACTAAAACTTCTGTAGGATTTTCTTTTTATAGATATTATACAATACAAAAGTATAAAATAACAGATATTAGCCAATTTTCATTTTTATCCAAATTTTTGGGCCAAAATGGGCCTTAACGACCCTCGTCCTTTAGCCTCTTGTAGCGATACGAGACTACTACTACAAAAGTGATCTTTGTGGAAAAGCGTGCACTGTACTGATTGTCAACTGTAACTTATTATTCACTCTTAATTAAAGTAAGTTTATATATCCAATTCTTTCAAAAAGGTCTTCTCTTTCGAATGCTGACCGCATTGAGCACTGAATATTCGTTAGACTGTCCAAATCGACATAACTGGAAGATCTACAGTGTTTAGTCCTGTTGTTGCTTCACATTAAATTCGAATTTTTATTTTTTTTTACTTTCACAAAATCATTTGGCAAATTGTTCACGCCTATGACAATGATAAAAATATTAACATTTCTGTAATTCTAAGAGTTGTTGCAGATGAATCAACAGATGTTTCCAACAGAAAGCATTTAGTGCAAAGTACACTGATTCTAACAGAGGTGAATTAAAAATAGAATTTGTCAGAGAGGTGGAACTAGAATTTGTCAGAGATGTGGAACTACCTAATAGGAAAGCCGAGACCAGTTTTAATGCAACTAAGGACCTTATACAGAACACTTTAAGCACAGAAAAGAGATGGGTGCAACACCATGACTGAATCAAAGACTGGAGTAGCCAGCCGACTTAAAGAGATAAAGCCTAACCTGATCAACATTCATTTTCTCATATTAGCAGCAAAGGACGATTTTGAGGAAATCTCTCTCTTTAGAGACATTTCATGATTGATTTATTCAAGTGTTACCACTATTCAGCAGTAAGAACCTAAAACTTAGAGATGATCCAGAAACTGCTTATTGAAAATGAAAACACCAAAACCATCAAGAATACTGTTCACACACTTTCTCACATCTTTAAGAGACACATATCAAGCAGAAGTAGCTGACTTTGTTGTTTCAAGTAGAATAGTAGTATGACAAAGTCCCTCAGCAGCTTGTTTGGTAAAGTAATTGAAGCAACATTCTATAGTCCGAATTGTGTATTTGCTCTTCGATTCACTTAAGCAAGTTACACAACTTGCCATGACATTTGAGAGTAATAATGAACTAAGAAGTTTCAACCCACTCTTGCAGTCAACATTTTTAACACTGAACATACTCAAAGAGAAAGATTGTGTTAGTAGTGAAGTCAGAGAAGCTCATATGAAACCTTGGCCTCAGCTGGACAGCAGATAGTATGCAGTCAAGAGCTGCGTGGGGAAATTTATAGACAACCTAGTGGCGAATACCAACAAAAAACTTAAAAACACAGCAATTCTTGACAAATTGGAAATTTTTAATTTAAGAAATACTAATGGCTTGTCTTTTCGTGGAAATGATGAGATAATTGGTTTGGCTGACCACTTCAATATAGATCCAGATGAAACGTTTTATCAATGAGATCTCTTCAAGACAAGCCTCCCAGACAGTAGTGATCAACTGACAGGCCCTATTGACTACAACAACTGCTTTGAAAAAAATAGAATGGACAGTTGAACCAGCCTCTGACAACATCGTCAAATTTTGATCATCTGCTGCTGTCCTGTCACCACCTCAGAGATTGAGAGGGTTTTCTTCTGTGTAAAGCAACAATTACTATTTTGAGAAACATGACTAAAATGGATAAAATGCATAAAGTATCGATGATCACTAGGAACAGAAGGTACCTGCACTTCAATTATTCTATTGTGCAGTAGTGGCTTCCAAACAAACAAGACAAATAGGGTACAGAAAATGACGAGATGTGAAAAAAAAACACATTTAATTAAAATTTTTAATGTAAAACAATTAAAATTTATTGGCAATGAGATGGACATGTTGTTAACAGTACTTGTGTTGTTTACCCGTTATCTGAAAAAAAACCATTAATATGAAAATTAATTTACTGCCTTTAAATGTTCTTCATGTTAGAAAATACTTATAACACATTGAATGATATTAAATCTGTAAACAACAACTAATTTCATAATCTTTATCTTGGTTGTTCATGTATGATTGTTGATGTTATGACCAGAAGAAAATTTCAATAGATGCTAAATGCAAACAAGTGCAAAAACATATTTTTAAATATTTAAAATTAGAAAATTTAAGTTGTCTCTCCTCTGCTTTTTTCCTGCTGATGAAATTCCTTGCCCCTGCAAAGTTTCTACAAAATTTATACTTCTACAGGTACCAAAACGGAAGCTGTAAAAGGCCCCAAAATACAAAATGTGAAAATCGACCTACTTTGAGCGCGGGTCGGTTCAGAATACGGAAAATAAAGAAAATGAATCGCTACTTTTATATTCTATTCATTTAAACATTTTTGTCGTAATAAAAATACCCTCGCTGGCTTTATTTCACCCCACAATATGTCGTACTGTAGACTAAAACATGTTTGTTATGGCAAATTCCCATTGTGACTTTCGCCATTGTTTACACTATACGCCCGGATTTGGTCGTTTCCACGTTTACGAGCAGATAAAATTCAAATTTACAAAACAGATTGATTGATTGATTGTTGTTTAACGTCCAGTGGCAAATATTTCATGCATATTCAGGACGAAAACAAGTTAAA
>JARWCS010066849.1:0-15774 GCA_034783895.1 Geukensia demissa | reverse complement strand
CAAGGGGCCATTAAGGAGGGAATTTTAGACTGCCACTGGAAAAATTGCGGGTTAGATAGGGGCGGGAATTTTAGCGTTGTATGTGGCCGCCTACTGACCACTCAAAAATGAGCTGTTACAAGGGGTCTTTAGCGTGCTTAGGACGTGGCGTTTCTTAAAACGGGGCGTCTTTAACGTCTCCCTCTTGACGGATTGTGAATTTATACATCCCCCACAACCAGGGGCGACCCTTTTAGAGGACTAGTGCCTCCAGGACGGATGTACCTAGCTAGTGCCTATTCCTTCCGAGGCACAACATTTGAGAAGGGGAGTTCGAGTATTTATACGTCCCGCTCCTACTAACGGACGCTCCTTTAGCAGGGGTTCTACCTGCAGGCGGAGAAACCGAACAGCCTATTTCTATACCCCGGCCGCCCTGGGGGGGGGGGGAAGCGTTACGGAATTGACATTACATTTGTTTTTTATTTGTTTACGCGGCCTAGAAAAGTATTGCGGGCAAGAATATTTATAGATTTCATTAAATAATTAGCATCATAAACTAAGTCCAGTTTTTTTTTATCATACTGGAAATAATTCTGCTGTACGGTAATGACTGGGAAACTATACGATGTAATTTATCTGCATAATATAAAAATTAAATGTTACCATTATCTTCGTCCGACATCTGTCTATCATAAGAGGCCTGACGTCATTTACCATGTGAATTTAAAACGTCATATTATTTCCACTTCTGTGTTCCTTCCAGTCCTTCGAGACTTCTTTTAGACTGGAAACTATGTGATCTCTGTAGATCCTTTTCCAGATTTAAAAAAAAAATGTTAACTCTCAAGATTCTATGAAGCATTTTTCTCATGCTCTGGTGAAAACATCTAATATATAATTTTATACAAAATATAATTTATTCAATTGTGACACGGCGGTTTTGGTCCAAATGTACCATAACTTTATGTCACAGAATTTTTTTTAAAATAAATGGTTTTATGTTAGATATGAACGCTAACTAGACAAAAAAACAAATTTTCCAAATTGATATTGGTATTTTGCAATACATTTAATCTAATCTTTAATTTAGAAAATAATCCGTTAGTTTTAATTAAGGCATCTATGACAGTCGTTGATCATGTTAATCATTAATTATATGACCTTGTTATTTTATAAAAAAAAATGAAAGTTGTTCGATGTTAGCTTTGTTTTTTTCCAAACTCAGTCCCCAAGTGCACCTTAATGTGTATTGCATAAGTAGTATTAATCATAGATGCTGGTTGACATCAATTAACAATACAATTATAACATCTTCAAAAATTAAAATTAACGCTGCAATGCCAAATACTTTGATTAACGACATCAAATTGACTGGACCGGGCCTGAATGGTAGCCTTAGCCACTAAAGTACTCCCATTTGAACTGTTGTAAAGGGATATCAACCGCATTGCTGTTATCGCATAAATTACTACAGCAAGGATACATCCAATCAAGATTGAAGTCGTCCCTCCTAAAATGTTATGGTCGCCATCACGAATTGGTTGATCCATATGGTATCAGTGTATCTAACCTAGTTATGGACCTGTTACCGGTAATACAAAAATAAGTTGACCTCTTCTCGGATTGACGTTAAACCGGATTTGAGATTTATGATTCCACGACGGGTGTTGCGCGCAAGACAGGCACGCACCTGATCCCACTCATATGTTGTAAAGGAGTTCGTGGATACCAAGCTTTTGTTCCTTTAGTTTACGTTTTATCTTTGGTTTGTTTTAAATCTGTTTTGTCTCGTTAGACTATGCACTTTTGATCTCTCGCATGGGTATTCTACACTGCACTTAAATTGCTTTCTGTTGAAATAAACAAATTCTGAAAGCATCATTTGCTGTAAATTATGAGTATACCTATAACATCACGAAGGTAAAATAAATAAATATCCATATCACACAATATGGTGTAGTTTCTCTTTTTCAGCTCTGGAGTTTTGTAAAGTTGATTATTCTAAAGATATCTGTAAGCCATGCCCAGCAGGAACGTATATGGTTGATACAGTTGATTCAAGATATTATGAAAACGACAGATCTATTTTCAAGTGTGTCAGCAGCATTCATTGGTCCTGTCCACCAGGTAAGTAAATCACATATGTCAGATGCATTCATTGGTTGACAAATTAAAAGGCGGCTAAATGACATGTATCAGCAGCATTCATTGGTCCTATCAAAATATTTGTAAATCAAATATGTCAGCAGCATCTATTAATTTTGTCCTTTGGACCAAATGTGTCACGATCATCCATTGGTTTTGTCCAATAGATGGGTACATCAAATGTTTAATCGGCATTCATTGGTCTTGTCCACAAGGTCGGTAAATCTACTATGTCAGCAGCTTTCATTGGTCTGGTCTACCAGGTGATAAAGCTAAATATAACCAAGACATGCATTGGCCCTATTAACCAGGTTTAAGAACATTCAGAGTTCACCTCCATCAGGCGGGTACATTATGGGCTCGGTATACTACATGTACATCAAAATTCGTTATTCCACACCACCAGGTATGGTAAATCGTATATTTCACCTGCATCTATTAGCCTTGTTCACCGGTTGGGGAAGCCACATGTATCAGTAGAATCCATTGGTCCTTTGGTAAACCAAGTTTGTCAACTGCATTCTCTGTCATGTTTTGAAGACTATGATTAAGGAAACCACCCAATAGTAGAAAAGCATTGTCAATACATATCAATTTTGTTGCATACTCATTATGCATTGACCATTTGATTTTTTACTGGGACTGTGATTTTTTTTTTCTCGAACTATTTTTTACCCACTTCGATTGTTAGAATATTTTAAAACAGTTTTATTCAAACATATTGTTTGTTTTTTAATCAGAGTTGATTAAGTAATTTTATTTTAATTGTTTTCAGAGGCTAAAATGGTTTATGGAAAAGAAACAGATTCCCATCAACCGCCATGTGAATGTGACAGGTCACGAGGTTACTACGGGGATAATTACTATAACTGTGAAATTTTAGATAAACCTTGCGATGCAGGGTTAGAGTTGTCTGCTCGTGGTATGTATTATGTTTTCATATATAATACAAAATTGATTGAAAAGATAGTATTTTGGTAGATACAGTCTAATTAAAGCAGCAGTATACACTTTAATTTAAGGTGTTATGGACCATACAAAATATAGATCAATGAAAACAGACGATTTGTTTTTTAAATATCCGAAAGGCTGTCTGGTAGAGGTATTAAGCGTTGAAAATTCTCTTTTCAAACCGTAAAAAACACCGACGACACTTACAATGAAATTCCACTTGACAATAAGGTTAGTTAGCTTTCGTTTTGTTATTTTCATCTAGAGATGAAGAACTTGATCTTCCTACACTCTTCATAATTCTACTTGACATTACATATATGTCATTTTAAGTAACGTTACATGGTGAGGTCTGCCAAGTGTTCTATGAAACTTCTTTTTTTATTGACAACTATTTTATCATTTAACTTTTCTACCCTTTGCACCCTACTCCTCGTTGAAATTAAAAAAACAAATCAAGCATTCTCTCAACTATGTTTAAAAACAAAAAAAAACCATGGCAACAAAGAAACAGATAATTGGAATCAACATAACAATATCAAATAGAAATGTCCTCATCGTAGTAATTTCAGTTGCTTTCCGTTATCGTTTGTGATTTTATTGCCAAGTATGACAAAATTCTTGATATGGGTACCACGACTAATGTCACCAGTGCATCAGAATCCGACTTTATACGGGTAACACGACATGTGTCACCATAAGAAGGGGTGAATATTTTTGTTTTGTAAACATTTCATCTATTGTTTTCAAGGAAACTGTGTGCCTTGTCCACGTGGAGCTTTCAAAGAAACCAATAATTTTGATTTGTGCAAGACAAAAACAAAGTAAGTTAAATAATCAATAACAGTTTCATAGAAGAAAGAAATTATTTTGCAATAGTTGATGGAAGTTAGTTTTGTTTTTATAACAAGATTTCAAAATGAAGAAAAAAGAGTTGTTCAGTAGAATTAACATTACTACTCTATTAAGTTATGACTCAGTTTCTCACATATATACACCCCGTATCCGTTTTCGAACATTTTACGTAAATGGCACAAATAACGAAAATTTACAAAACATCCAGAATTTTAGTATGCCTATAACGGTTGAATAATGTTGATAGTAAAAATTTTGTTTGAGTAACTAAAGCTTTGCGAATACTGTTGTCATAAAATTGAAGCATGTAGACAAGTTTTTTATAAACCTGATCAGTACAGATAGGTGACAAGGCAAAGCCAAAAATAAAACAAATATAGTCAAAACAACCAAAAATGTCTTATTATGTCTTAAAAAAGGAAACAGATGCATCCTTAGTTTTAATCAATAGATTAATTTTACGACATAAAATATGAAAAAAACTACCTGTGACTCAAAATAGAAGTGTCCTGATATTGTAAAAATAGTCATTATATTATAATTTCAATTGTAAAAAATATGTTCAAGCTGATCAAAATATATTTTTATTAATCGTGTGATAAATTGTTATACATTTTAGTTGTACAGAATTTAACAGATACTTTATCAGCTACGGGAGTACAACATTAGATGCAATTTGTGGTCCATTGATACTTTCGTCTACACAAATAGGCCATTCAATATTTAATATTGATCTCGAGAAATCTACAATAGATGTATATTCACATTCTTTTAAGCAGAAGACTAAAGACAAAACCGCGAACATCTTGAGTCAAAGAAACATATTTCTGATCATGTAAGTGTCTTACATTTTTCGGATTTTCTTGTGAAATTACGATATTTTTCCAATAAACTGTCCAAGGCCTTTTACATGTAAACCTCTGACAATATTTTAGGATCATGTTGAACTGGGTCAGTCATTTAACTTTGAGGGTAACGTAATGTATATTGTCAATATTAATTTGAGCCAAAATTGCAAAATTATTTCAAGTATTATAGTAAAAATAAAGACCTAACAAAAATGTTAAACAATTATCTTTAAAGCTTTTAGAGTGGTTGGTATTTGCATACTTTTTTGTTTGCTTATATGTCGCCTCCTTGTGTATCACCAGTAGACCATATTTTGATGTTGTTTTAATTAAAATTAAAATGATTAAATATTTGTAGCTGTTTTATTTACTAGTAATTTTAAAAGTATCTCAAAAGATATATTGCAGCATTGAAATAAGCGGGTGCAATTTTACTGAAACCGTTGCATTTCACATTTCAACAGGTCAAGCCTTACACAATAATTTGGTATTATCGGTAAATGTAATAAGTGAATCGATAGTATTTCCTACACCACCCGAATTGACTGATAAGTTCTGCTTAAATCAAAAAAATTATCTAGTTAATTCTACAGATTTCTGGGCATGTATTTCTTCTATCCGTTTTTGTAATGAAATAATTACACCAATTACAAACCAAATTTTAGGTATCGTTTAGTTAAATACCTGCTTTAGAAGCATAGAAGACTTTAAGTCATCCAGTCAAAATACAACATGTCTGTGATGTATGTACAAGATTGGGTCATAGGGCGCTTAATTAATTTTTATTTTGCGATCAAGATCCGAAAGACGGGTACCTGACCGCTTGTAACTAATAAATCGAATGATTTGTCTCTCTAGTGCACCAATAAATGCAGTCATTTGTCAAAAACGTCAACTAATATTACTTTTACAAATAAAATTCTTAAATAATTCAAGAATATAATTTACGCTATTACTTGAATGTTTTGGCAATGGAATCTTCTATCTCATATTTGTTCTATAAAGTGTTTATCGTCACGATTATTGACATAAACCAAAGCGACATTTATGACTTACGTAGCAAAATTTTAGGGCTGTTGTCATCCTTGAATAGTGAAAAGAAATCAAATTTAGTAAAGGTATAAAATTGTGATAATTAGAGGTATAGATATAGCAAAAAAAAGGAAATGTGCTATGGCCTTCTATGAGATCGCCATCTAAAACGTACAAATTACAGATTACCTTTACATGCTTTAGGTATTCAATAATAAACAAATATCCTTAACGTAAGATGCACATGATTGAATATTCAAAACGTATTATACTTTAGTTTTTTATGTATTCATATTCAGTTAATGGACCGATTCAGAAATTCAACTTCCGACCTCGTAAAATGCATTGTGCAATCTCGGCGTCCTCGTAAATGACGTCTTGACCAATGAACCAGAACAATGACGTTCCCAGAATTTCGTTGCATTTCTGAAATAGCCCATTGTGTTGGGCTGGCGATTTATGGACTATGTTATAAACTTTGGTATCCACCCTTTTTATCATTTCTTTAGAAAATGATAGGTTTTGCTTCAACCACTTTCCTCTGAATTTGATTTATTCAGTCTGATAAAACAGGCCATATAACTTTTTGTCATCACATGGTGTCTATCATTTGGCATCCGTCGTTTGTTAACTTTTTCAACCACTTCAATAAGGGATATATCATTTTCTTTAACATGTAAATGTTAAGATGGGACATTCTAACTAGTATCAGTTTTTGAAAGGCAATTTATTGTTATTATAATTGATATGCAGAGAAAACTATATGAACCGTCTACTCTCTGGACATGTTTCCATTATTATTTTAAGAATGTGGAATTTATACCAGAAGGACATTACCGATATCTTTTATACGTTTATAAAGCAGTCAAATGTAGTTACATCCATTGACCAAATGAAATTTATACAGTTCTTAATGAACGCCGTTATGGATATGTTTTAATTATTTAAGATACTTTTGCATAACTTACACCAATTATAACAAGGGTTTACTGGATAAGTCTGTCAGATAATTGTAATTTCTTTTATTCTAGAATCATCATACCAGCGGTAATATTGGTTATAGTTGTACCTTTAGCTGTAGCGTTTTGTATTAGAAATAAATACTCTGTCCACATCAAGTGCTGTATGGGTAAGGATCAGTTTTATTTACAGAGCGTGCAATTCAATCGATCGGTAATATATTCTTACAAGAACTTCTCCGTAACAATTTCTATCGCTGATCATTTCCCATTTAACGGCCTCAAAAACGATCGTAAAAATATATTCGAACCTGCTATTCTTCGAACTTTCTTCAGTAAAGCTGGTCATTAGGATGTGTTGATGTGTGGTAAAAATCTTACACCATTCCCTCGTCAAATAACTGAGGCATTAAATAAATCTTTAATAATTCATAGAACCATCTGATTTATTACCTTGCTTTAGTTCTAAAAGGAAAAATTAAAGTTATAAATACCGCTACATTGCTCATTTTAAGAACCATATTGGCCTAATCAGAATGCATATTAGAAATTCGATACTCCTAAATATGTGGACAGAAAGTAACCAATTTAGTTAATATATTGTGAAATACAACATCAATGATGTTACTTATCTGTACAATAATGTCAAAACCTGGAGTTGATCAACACAGAGCTAAGTCTTTCACACAGAAACTGCCCAAACAAGGATGTGTTGCTCCTAGGTTAAGGTCATCACACCAGAAATTTGCAAAACAGGCTGCTCACCTTCTCTGCCAGGAGGTTGTAACCCCTTGAAACCTTCCACTTAACCCTGAAAGGAATAAAACCAGATTGGAGAATTGAAAGTGAGAAGAATATCTTTAAAGATGGAGGAATGCTTAATCTTCCGAACCATCTGAAGTCAACATCGGTTTTAGATACGGTTTGTTGTTTGTTTTTAGTGTTAAATGTACAATATGTGTCATGTTCCATCTTGTTCAAGTTCTAGAGATTTTTTGTGTCTGTCGACTTTTCCTCGTTGTCTTCACTTCGTTTTTTTTCGGTTTCCCTTGGATTCGTCTCACTTCTACTAATCCACTACTCCTTCATACGGTCTGCTCGGAAACTTCCACAGATTTTAAATATATATGTAAAGAGTTGCGTAAACACCTTTAATTTTTTCCATGATTCTTTTTGTAAGTCATTGTGATTTACCCATAGAAGCTGAAAGATCTAATCTACCACACTTTCTGACGAAAATTACCCAATATACTTTTTCTAAATACACAAAATTTCGTTAAATATTGGGAATATCCCATTACTTTGAAGGAGAAATTATTAAAATTATTTTTAAAATATGAAGAAAAATTATTGCATCTTTTTTACATCCGCAGACATAATTTTCAGTTCTTTCAAACTTTGGGACACGGTGGTTGAGGTACTCATAAGATGAATCCAATATATACTTAGCCATTACATGGTCCAAAAGAGAGAGGATGATCATCTCTAAATTTACAAAAACTTTAACAGATTTTGTAATGCAAAGTGTTGCCTTCTTACATCTACCTAATTTCTTTGGGAAGTATTTCTCTTTTTAATGCAGAATGTAAAATTTTCTTGTACTTAAGAAACCTCCTGACGGAAGTCGTCACACGCATTACTAATGAAGAGAGTAAACTTTGTATTGAAATATTGACCAAAGGATAAGAGATACAGCGATAATGAAATAATGGACATTTTGAATTATTTATATTTACAGAAATCAATAGGAACAGTGGCAGATCTGGAAGAAAAACACGTGAAATTTCTCTAAAAGACCAACACGGAGGTCAGTAAATCAATTTTTCCATTAAATTAAGTGGCCTGATGGATGACACTGGACAAAATGGACACAATTACCGCGTCTAGTATCTAAATTGGTTCTGGTCGTTTGGGATTGCATTATTTTATTGACATTGTCTGATTAATCTTTCCTTGCATATTAGGGAAGAACTTAGCTAAAATACAATATCGGAAGTAAAGTTAAGAAAAGGTTTAAGGTTATCAAGCAGAAAAGTAAAGTTAAGAGAAGGTGCAAGGTTATCGAACAGAAAAGTAGAGTTAATAGAAGGTGCAAGGGTATAGAGCAGAAAAGTAGAGTAAAGAGAAGGTTTTAAAAGAATTCGGAGATACCAAAGCGGCAGACATAAATCGATAAATCAGAAGGTTATCATTCAGAAACGTATGAATTAAGTTAAGAGAAGTTTTAAGATAACCAGCAAAAAAGTAAAGTTAAAATAAGGTGTGAAGTTATCCATCAGAATGGTAAAGTTAAGAGATGTAAGGTTATCACGCAGAAAAAATCAAGTTAAGGAAGGTGTAAGGATATCATGATATCAAGCAGAAATTTAAAGTTAAGAGAAGGTGTAGAGTCACCAAACAGAAAGTTAAATTTAAGAAAAGGTTTAATGTTTTCAAGAAAACAATAAAGCTAAGAGAAGGTTTAAGGTTATCATGCAGAAAAGTAAAGCTCAGAGAAGGTGTAAATTTATCGAGCAGGAAAGTAAAGTTAAGTGAATGTGTTAGGTTATTAAGCAGAAAAGTAAAGTTAAGAGAATGTGTAAATTTATCAAGCAGAAAAGTAGAGTTAAAAGATTCGAAGATACCAAAGCGGCAGACATAAATCGGTAAATCAGAAGGTTATCATTCAGAAACATATGAATTAAGTTAAGAGAAGGTGTAAGATAACCAGCAAAAAAGTAAAGTTTAAGGTTTAAGGTTATCAAACAGAAAAGTAAAGTTTAGAAAAGATTTGAGGTCATCAAGTAGAAATATAAAGCTAAGAGAAGGTTTAAGGTTATCAAGCAGAAAAAAATTCAGAGACAGTGTAAAGTTATCAAGCAGAGTAGAATACCATTGTGAGATATTCTATATTTATAGTTCAAAAAGACAGACAAAGGTAACGGCAAACAGGCAAAATGACAGAATCTCGGATTGCAGAACTCTTTTTTACAAAATAGGAGTAGGTCTATGTACTCCGGAAGGGTATGCATCCATCGACCTGTGAATATGTCGTAAAATCCGCAATGCCAAAATCAATCTAAAAATGTTGTTTAATGTAGTTTAATGGGCAATGTGGCGGTGTCTTTGTACAAGCAGGAATTGCTTAACCTTCCGGACAACCTGAGTTAACTCTCGGTTTTTTAGTTTTTTATCAACACTATGTCTAATATTTTTTCTTGTTCGACGCCCCCTGTTCAGAAAATGCCATGTTCTAAGCATGTTAAAGACCCCTTGTAACAACTTATTTTGAGTGGTCAATAGGCGGTCAGTAAAAAGGCTAATTCTCCGACCCTATCCAACCCGTTAATTTTCTATTGAGAGTCTAAAAGTTACTGTTTATTGATTATCAACTTGTTCACGTTCTGAATATGTCTGAAATATTGCAAACTGAACGTTAAACAGCAATCAATCAATCTTATTGTAAGCAAAATTGGATTTCAATGTCAAAATTTATTTCAAACATCCCTCGTTACATGAAAATAAGTCTCAACCAAAGAAACAGTTGCAGAAAACTAGAATGGTTAAAATTCGTTATTTTGTACTTTTTTAAGTTTAAGGTTGTTCAAGCTGACAAACAATATGAGTTTGCTATTGTAACTTTGTCTAGAAACTTGCGCATCCCTAGCATATAAATTGATATATTGTTGACTACAGATAGGGACTCCACATTTGTCTTATTAACACTAGTAGTTGCTAAGAAAGAACATTATCATACTGATCCAGTTCTATCCAAAGACCTTACAACCAACATTGGTTTGCATTTGGCTCATGATAGTTTCAGACAAAAACAATTTTGGAGTGAATTACCTACATGGTTGTATTTTGAAACAAGTGGCTGTGGTACCCATCTTGGTTGGCGGGCGCAGGTGCCGATCACATTTTGGACCATTCCAATTAAGTTTGGTTGCAGTTGGTTCAGCAGTTTGAAACAAAAATGATCTTCCTTACATAGTTATTAATAGATTTTGCATTGCTCCAATCCACCCTTGTTGAAGGCCTTGTGGAAACCTCTATATTGGTAAATTTCCTCTGTGGATGGAGTGCGGTCTCTCTGATATTTACCACATATCTATTCATTTTCATATTCAAACATATTTCCTATATTGTCCTATTTAAGAGACGTTCGGATGTGGCGACTATCTTGGTTAACAAGCGGTGATTCCGGACATTTTTTGGCAAAATGCGATGCGATTGGTTCCCTTGCTTCAGACGATACTTTTTCGATAAATATCGCGGGGGCAATCTTGTTTGGCATAATCTTTATTCATTCGAAGTATGTTAGCTTATAATTTGACATAAAAACGAATATTTGCTTGGTAAAAAAGCTCGGAATTCACATGATAAAAATTTATAATCTAGTTATCATGAAAACCGTTAAAAATATTCAATAGATCACGGTAATTCGGTCTGAAAATTATTTATGCTTTTGCTTTTTGTGTATCAAATAATGCAGGTTAAATGTGTTTTTCTTACTTTTGCGATTTGTTGAATTTCAGAGAGTGGACACTTTGAAGAACAAATAAATTTCGAACTACCTGGAACTTCTGAGAATCAAATGAATGATGAGCGCTGTGATCAAATAGAAACTGAAAATATCAGACGAATTACTGTTTCTGTGCATAAAGGAGTGGCTGACCAACAAGAAGAAGAATGAGGCTTGGAATGGTCTCATTAAATGCATTGTGGGAATGGAAATGAATTTATCTTAAAATATGTCAATCAAATAATGCAAAAACTATTATATTTTATAATTGTATTTTAATTAACGCTAACATTTGATGTAAGGCGTTAGCTATATATATGTGGCTTCATTTGGGATAGTTTGGATATGATCAGATGCATTATATTTGATTTCGTTTTGGAATTCTTCTAAAGCGAATTCAAACATTTTCAATCACAATTGGAAAACTTGCCATCCCTCTGCAGCTACAAGTCAACCAAATACCTCATTTTTATTGTGCCTGCTACAATACTACCTTCAGAGGAGGTTTATTTATCTATATTTGTCTAGGTATATTATCAAACACTAGTAATAAAATATATAAACATACACTTTAACATGTTTCGTTGTTTGGCGCCATATTGATTATATACTTAAAATTTCGATTTTAACTTACGCTACTGGAAAGCGCAACGTGCTCAGCAATTTGCATTACAGGATTTTGCCAGAATAGTAAGATCAAATGAACAGGTATTAGGAAAATGTCGAAGAGACCGTATTACTCTTATGCAAAAATCCTTAACAGCTTTCAGATTTGTTTAGAAAGATGGCTAAACCAATTCTTCTGTTGTGATCTAAACAGCCCCAAATATATCTTGTACAAATTTGAAGTAACCAGCAAAATAACTACTGTTAAAGGCACATCTATGCCACCACAGAGACAAAAAAACAGCAAGGACTCCTTGCTCTGGACAGGCACATACAACATGTGGTGGTTTTTAAATAGTTTTGCTGAATTAAAACACCTTGGAGAACAGAGTCGGGGTAGTAAAGAGACTCACATATACACATTTAATTACCTATTTAGGGTTGGATGCTGACAGACTCCCAAGCTTCGTGATGGTAGGGCACATATTTTTTATAGATATGAGGTAAGACGTTAAACTGAACCTGAGTCAATGAAACATGATTTTTTGTCAAAATGGCCTTTATATGGTGTGATGCCAACAGATAGCATAACATGAATAAGAACCAAGCAACATGATAGTAGGGTACCTAAGATATGCGGTCTGTCTTAAAATTGAACCCGGTTTCATAAAGCATGAAATGCTGGTCAAATTTACCTATTTTGGTTGGATGCTGACATATTCCTTAAGATGCATCAGCACACACAGATACATGGTGGTAAGGCACACAGTATCTGAAATATTTGGTTACACGTAAAACTGAACCGGGGTCATTAAAGCATGAAATGAAGGTCGAACTGATCTATTTTTGGTGGGATGCTAACAGAATTCTCAAGGTGCATCAGCACACCTAGACACATGATGGTAGGTCATACAGCATCAAAGATATGACATTGCACATTAAACTAAACCACAGTCAATGAAGTATGAAATGTAGGTCGAACTGGCATATTTTGAGTGGGATAATGACATACTACCGAAGAAGCATCACCATACCTTACCACATTTTGGTAAGGTACACAGTATCCGAGATATAAGGTTTGACTTAAAACTGAACGGAGTCAATTAAGCAATGAAATTTAGATTAAAGTGACCTAATTTGCTTGTGAAGCTGACAGACCTAATGATATAATGGTAGGGTAAACAATATTTGAGATAGGTCGGGAGTAAAAGTAAACCTGAGTCAAAGAAGCGTAAAATGCAGTTAAAACTTACCTATTTTGGGCAATTTAGAGCTTTTCACAGGGAGAGGTATTCTATGGTCAAGAGGTCATCACTTCACTTGTATACTCAAAATAATGCACCAAAAAGCAAAGAATGTTTGTCTGCCTTTTGTGGGAGCCATGGAACAATAAGTAAAGAACATGTTTTTCTTTCCAAATTACAAGCTTTATCATTATCAGACACCAATATCTGCCCAAAATCTTTAGCTAGAGTGGTGCTATTGGTCAAGAGGTGGTATGTGGGATGCTGTATGCAAAGGGTAGCATCATATAACATTTATCTTATACTTTTGTCACTGCCAGAGAACACACAAATTATTTGTTATCACCCTGCAAGCTCTAACATTAATATCAACTCTATGAAACAGCCATCTAACAATCTATTTATCATATATATCTAATGGCAGGCATGATATGGATTTACAATCTAGAGTTCACATCAACCCCAATATCAGATCTGAAGTCATAAGCAATGTCTTCATATATTTATCACAAATATGTGATAAATCAAAATAAACAAATTTAAATGCAACAATTTATTCTTTTTAAATGCCATCCTGATTAATCCAATTATATAACAGACAACAAAACAAGAGTATAACATCACAATAAAAAACTTAACAGAAATATATATATCATCACAATCAATTTCATAAATAAAACAAAACCTTACCTTTCTATATATAACTTTATATATGAAACATCTTTAATCATTATTAAAATTATTTTAAAAAATTTTGTGAAATTGGTTATATAAGTATGAGCATATTGCATTTTGATAACCTGGTATCAGGTATGTATTCTATATAAATTTTAACTACCATAATGTATACATTTGGACAAAATTTGAGGGCCACCTATTTTTTTATTTTATCAAAGTTTTCATTATATTCCTACAGAAAAACCAAAAAGGGTAATGCACCAATAACTTCAGGAATTTATGATACATGAATGAATTATAGAAGAATAAATTTTTCATTTTTGTATATACACTTGAGCCTTGCCAGTATTAAATTTTCTGAAAACATCCAAAAAGTATAGTAAAAAATAGTAAAAATAATTGCCAAAAAATGCTTTTTAACAAAATATCACTGAACCATGAGAATAAGATTTTATCAAATACTCAAAGTTAAACCATTTGGTAAACAAATAAAGATTCATACTGATAATTATAATTTTGAAATAAAGTGTCTTAAATTTTCTACATCACTAATAAAGAAATTGAGAACCCTGCATCCAACAATTCTAAAGAAACCCTACCTAAAACACTTTCAAATTAATCATATTTAAATGCTGGAGCATAAATGAGAAGGTGGAAAGTGACTATTATTTTTCCCATTTACTGTTTATTGTTGTACTGCAATGCAGTAAACCATTTATTTTTAAAGTACCTTTCACTGAACTGAGTCTCTCATGTTTTGGCTATTATTTCTTAAAGCATATAAACAAAGACTGAAAAGGAAATTTAGAATGAGATTAAACTATATTGCCGGCAATTGAATTTGGTGTTCAAAGTATCACAGGTGTTGTTGTTTCTCCTGTGCTCAATGTGAAACTTGTTGATTTTTGTGAAAATGTCTAAGTTCTTGTATTTCTGGTACCGCCAAGCTTATTTTTTCTGATATTATGCATAAATATATGTCAAAAGATATAAAATACATCAAAATATTTTACATTTTCTATAATTAACAAATCCTGGGAGCAAAAAATTGTAATAATGGAAAACGACAAAATTTCTCAGTTTTTGATATGAGTGGAGAAAAACTTTGAATGTGTATAAAATTTTGAAATATACAAATTTTACTGGAACTTTTTCCCTGTTGAGTTTTATAAGGATTACGAAGATTCCTCCAAGGGATTTTCCTAAACATAATAAAAAAAGAGAGACTCAGCTCAGTGAAACATGCTTTATTCCACCTTTATATCCAGTAAATGTATATAAAAACTGTAACTCTGTAAGTTTAAAAATCTCCTTAAATCTTGCCTCTCGTTTTCTTTCTTTTAACATGTTTTCAAAGGTGATGTTAAATGTGTCTTAGTTAGCAACTACATCAATCATGTGAATAAAAATACCAATAAAATTAAGACTTAAATGAAGTCCTCGTCAAGACCCAATGATAAAACCACTGTGGACAGTTTTTTGTTATCGTGTTAATTAATCTCACACTTGAGCAAGTAAAAATAATCAAATGTCTAAGAAAAAAGTTTAAATTAAAACTTAATACATTTATGTACATTACACTAGTAAATACATAAAGTTTTTAATTCATACATGTTGAACCTACTTTGTATAAATAGTTGAAATTAAAAACTGTTACTTTCAAAATTCATATCAGCATTTTACTGTCGCCAAGTTTTCAAAATCAAAACAGAAAATTTTATGCAGCTATAATAGCTGTTGTGAATAAAGACCTTGTTACTTAAAGCTTCAGGGGGTGTATTAAAATCAGGATTTTGATATTTTTCTCAAGATCTTCAACCCTCTGGTTTAAGCTATTTAAAAGCTTTAGTTCTGCCTATTTGACCCAATATTTTTCTCGTCTTTCAAAATTTGATTAAGGGGGTACCATACACCTAAGGGAAATAACTCTGTAAAAATCATCTAAATGTTTTAATCAAGTATCATTTTAT
>JARWCS010066743.1:0-15777 GCA_034783895.1 Geukensia demissa | reverse complement strand
AAAGGTGTCAAAGGCTTTCGAAAAATCTAGGATGGCAATGTTCATTTGATGTTTTTTTATCATATTCTTTTAGGAAATCATTTATTGTTGTAATAGTTTTGTCTCACATGAATGTCCAGATCTGAAGCGATGATTTAGATTTGTTAGGATTTAGTTTCTTTCTAGGTGTTTCATTTCATTCTTAGGTGTGAATGTCAATCTGTTATATGACATATTCCCTGAACCTCATTTTTTTTGGTGCATAAGCAAAAAAAATTGTCCTGTGAAAAACGGTCCTTTCTGTTACATATTTCTTAGGAAAAACCAAGAGGACATTGTTTCATGATCACCAACGTGTTTTATTCCGTCCTCGGATTTTATTACAGGGAACAATTGTATAAAACGGACAATATTTCATGGGGACACTATATTATGTTACACTTACACAGCGACTATCGACAAGTTTTTAGGTTTAATGTGCAAGTTATTATTAAAAAAAAGAATAATGGAATATATGCAAATATATAAAATCAATTAGTTACTTTTTGGCTTAGTTTGTTAACTTAATGTGTAGTACAACTATTTATGGTACAAATTTGATTTTCATTCCAGGTTAACTCGACATGTCTTTCATCAAGAAAATGTTTACAACAAAAGCAGAAACGAGATCATCGTCACCAACAGAATCAAAGACACTAAATGGAATTCTTAGGAACGGAAATTCATCGGATAGTTCAGATATTTTTGATCCCAGATGTTATGGTTGTGTTGAAAACCGAAGTGCTTCTTTATCGAATTCTGAATATTCAAGTGACGAATCGACATCTTGTATTGAGTGTGGTAATAACCTTTGCGGAGAAGACTCGAAGAAAGTTAGATCCAGTTTAAAAAGGGTTTCGTTTAATAAGCAAGTGAAGAAACGTGTATTTCTATCGGACGACACCGAGAGGACCAGGGTTGAGACAGGCAGTGAACGTCAAAGACATTTTGTTCCTGGCTATTCTCGACAAAATGTTCCTGACTATTCTCGACAGCATATCGTCCCCCACTTACACCAAAGTGCTACTCGTTATGTGATGTATGTTCCGAGCCACCCTGTGTCATACCGTACCAATCAATCTGCTGTATATTTCAGAATTATTTGAAAAAGTTGCAATACATGGTGCATTAATCCGACAGTGAAATTAATATGGAGCTGTGATAACTCAGAATACTTATAAATATATTATGTTGACATTGTGTTCTTTTTCAGTTACTTTAATAAAAAAACCCCAAAACGCATTTCAGTCATTATTTTGTGAAAATGTTGTCCTACATGCTTTCAATACTTTTAAGATTTTGGCACTTGCACAACACCTTGATTTCTTTGGCTTTTAATGATATTTTTACACTAAATCCGACCGGACGCCAGGTTTGTTTTGATCTTGAACTATAGCTGTCAGAGTCATGGACTTCCTTTTCGAGGTCGGCACATTTTTTGTTATTTGTTTTGTTTGTTATTGTCTGCGTACTATGTGTCGATTTCAAAATCATACAGTTGGATTTAAAAGTTTGGTTTAATGTCGTTTTAATTGTTACACAACTGTCCCAGGTTAGGGGGCGGATTGAGTACTCACAGACATGTTTAACTCTGCCACATACTTTATGTGCCTGTCCCAAGCCAGGAACTATAATCCAGCGGATTTCGTTGTTTTTATGTTTGTGTTACTTGTTAAAATGCATTGTTTACTTATTTGGCAGATAGTTATTAATTTTGATTATCATCTCATTTGATATTTGGGGCCTTTTATAGCTTGCCGTAGGGTGTGGACACGTGTCCATTATTGAATGCCATTGGGCAACCTGTAGAATTTGAGATTTACACGTTTTGGATGGCTGTTGCATAGACATTCACACCACTTCTCATTTTTATATATTTAAAAAATATATAAAAACGCAAAAAATAAAGTAATAGAATGTTATATAATATGAAAATGAAATTATACAGGGAAAAGTGAGAGAGATTGCACTCCAACCACAAGAAAAACACAGAGAGTGTACAAATCTACAGGTCTCCACAAGGCCTTCTACAAGGGCAGAATACCAATCTTTGTGAAATGCTCTTAAATGGCCCGAAATAAATAAAACGTGTTTAGTACGTTAAATAATACTACTCTATTATCAGCAGTGCCACATGGCAAAATATTGAAAATTTGGGTAAACATGTCAAGATAGGTTATCTCTTGTCTAGGTTGTTCTTTGCATTACTGCAATATTTGAAGACAAACTAATATTGAAAAAACACCAAATAGCATTCAGGGGCGGATCAGATCACGAATTTTTATAAACGGGAGTAGGGATCAAAAATCATTTTTTATTTTGTGAGCTTTGTTTTGATTGCCTTTGCTTTCTCAGCTGTAGATGGGGCAGTGGCACCGGGTCTAGTTTTGCTCATACATATCCGATTTAAAGTATTTTTAAAACTACATGTAGCATTAAAAAATCTCCGCATGACCAGTGTTTATCGAAGAACGAGTGAAACCTGTCAAATGCGAAAAAGTGTCAAGAAATGTAACACTAGACATTGGCAATAACCTGCATTTCCTATAATAAAAATGTCTGCGGCTGACCCTGCCTTGGGAAGATCTTAACCCAAGCAACGCAAATGATTACACTACAAGATTCAAACTGAAGGAAAATATGAACTGCATCATTTTATATAAATGCTGTAAAGTCCCGAGTCCTCGGGTTCGAAATTTTAAGTGGAAATTCAATGATTTTGTTGGAAAACTATGTTTATGTTATACATAACATGGAACAGTAGCAACTTCAAGGAACCCATTGAAGTCTCAATTTAAGTAGATTTTCTGGACGACTCTACCGACAACTACATATGTACGATTTGGAAGAATTTGAGTAACTCTATTAATCCTTAAGATTTCATACTTTTTCCATTTCAAAATTTTGTTTATTTCCCGGAAGAATCTGCCAAGACCAGTCTTTTGGAATAGAACCTAGCAGTCAACATAAAGGAAGTTAGAAGATCACTAGACTTTAGATGGTATTTCGAAATTTTAAATAATTGCAATTTCAATTTTGGTAAATTCTCCGGAAGACTATCAATCCTGTTATCTTTTGGAAAATAACCTAACTAAAGTCAACAGCTGAACGAGAAATTATGCAGTGCACAATACAGGAAAGATATGGATTGTGTCTTTCCGGCATATATTCCACATTCTTTCTTTAGGATAATAAATATACATGCGAATGAATCAGTAGACCAATACCAAATGTATAGAAATCATACAAATATATATTTAGAAAAATATTTCATTCCAACTCTGTCCTGTAAGAGTAACAGACCTTTCAAATTTAAGAAAAATACAGAGAATCGGAAAAGTTATTGCATTTTACATTTTATATTAAGTACCAGTCCATATAAAAATCATGCAGGCGATGATTCATTAATCCGTATCAATTAAAAATCCACCAAACTTTAACTTGTTTTAAAGTCAGGGACTGTTCTGTATACATAATCAGCCTTTGTTTGCCATTTGTGCCGTGTCGAGATAAAAATTACATAAAACGCACATGAAAACGACAATTTGCAAGAGTTATCATTCTTGATTTGATTTCTTAGGGATACAAATGTATGATTTTCTCAAAAGTCAAGCATTGACTGAGGAACGGCCGTAATCGTGTTATCATATGAGGTATAAAGTCAGAAAAATCAACTAACGTTACAGATTGGTGGGTTTTTCCACACCATGTATCATTTCACCATTGATATTGGATGGATTTTATAAAGACTGCTACTTAAATATCTTGAACTGAAATATTATAATAGGGAATGTCTGAAAGTCTGGAAGATCGTTGAATTAAAAAAAAACACTACGAGAAAGCAAGCGAAAACCGTTGGACAAGCCAGTTGGGAACTAAAATACAAGCTACTGTGGGAAAGTCAACTTCGCAAAAACCAAAGGTCAAGATACCGAGGTCAAATCAAGACAAATTCGAAGTCCAAGCTACCGAGGTCAAGTCAAGAGAAAACCGAAAGCCAATCTACCGAGGACAATGCTTGGAAAGAAACAATACATAACAAGACATGTATACTGTGAGCAAACTCACAAAGGATTCCCTCGCTCCCCATCCCAGTTTTTATTCAGAGTGAAATATCTGCCATTGGAAAGAATCGAAATGCATATCTACACATTTTGTCTTATGTTCATGTGAAGTTTCATTGAAATCCATTGAACGATTTAAGATGCATTGGTATGTAGACAGACGGACAGACGGACGGACAAACAGATAAAATGGATGATCCTTGTACAAAAAATATACCCCAAGTATAAAAACAACACCAAAAACTGATAAAACCAACAAGTTTTTTGTTAGTGATGTTTTGGTTGTTTTTTCTGATCTGAATAGGACAAGTACACATTCTCAGTAAAAACTTTGATTTTTATTAAATAAAGATATATATCAATACTGCAGTTACTAAATGCATTAGTTAACTAATTACCAACAAAAATACACTTACATATAATAAAACAATGAGAATTATGAAAACATGATAACAAATATGAAAACACGACCAGTAAAACTTTTGTTCAAGTTCCAGCTGTCACCAATCCTTGGTGTTCTAGTTGATTTTCAAGATATGATCATAATGAATTAACACGTATAAGAGACATTTCATTTATGCTTAACAGGTTCCGCTACCGGTTCGTAATCATCGTCCTCTGGATTGTATTTTTTAAAGAATTTTTTATTGTAGCCTAGCTTAAGCTGCATGTTTATATTAGGAAGTTTATGTCTCTTGTAATGTTCAACGAATTCGTGATACGAACCAAAAAGTACTCCAGCTTCTATCAACAATTTTTCACCCTGAAAAATGCAATACAATATGCAGTGATCAATTGTTAAAGAAAATATTCGAAAACTAATAACTATCTTAATGGAGGGTTTTTACTACGAATATAATATGTGCAAATATCAATCACCTCATTCGAAGAACATTTAGACCTAAATGTCCATATATAATTATGGTATGGTTAACGCTCAAATTACAAGCAGGAATAGATTGATATTGCAAATTAATTTTTCTTCCGTTGTATATATCGGAACTGAGATCGGAACCAAATTATAGAGTTGTTTTTCAATGTAGAACTTTCTTGCTGTAACCTGTATTATCGTACAATTTCTCTGTTTTCCGACCTTTTTCATATCTGCCAACCCCTCCGATATGAGTTCTCAAATTGAAAATTTGAAATGGCAATTTTAAATATCTTTTATTTACAATAAATACATATTTCTGACCATGAATGACATAAAAAAGCTATTAAATCAAAGAGACTCAGTTAAAAGACTATTTACAAGGATTTTTAAAATGTAGAGATGCGGACTCCGCATGCATGAATCCCCATTGGTCACCTTTAAATGTTAGGGGTATGAATTTTATCTCATAAACCTTTAAAGGTTTCAGCCACAGCATCTTTTCACTCTTTAGCTACGAAAATATAATAAGGCGATGAATAACTTACGAGTTTCTCAATTTTAAATGACTTCAATCCATTGCACGTCTTTACAACCAAAACCTAGTGAAAATAACAATAGTTTACGAATCTTTAAAATAGTGCAAAAATGAAAGAAAATAAACTTTACATTAAATCTACACTGAAACCACGTAGTTGTCACTGAGTGTTACAAATGTAAATCTGAAAACAATACACCAGCCAGATTACCAGATACATGTACGCTGTCTCATTTATTTAATATGGAAAAAGATATGGAGTAATTTTACGGAGATCGTACCATATTTCAACAAGACGCTGCTTAAAATAGAAAACTTATTAAAGTTCCAAAATTCTCCACAAGACCTTTAACAAGCCCCATGAACCACTCTCAATATTACCGAATAAAATGACAATGATAAGTGTACACGTTACATGGCAGGAAATTATACTAAATATAAAAAAAATTAAAAGAAAATAAGAAAATTAAAAAAAAAAAAAAAAACGGCACATGAACTATCCTTAGCCCCAAGTCCTGGTTTTTGACAGGCAACATTCGTCGAGTTAAATAATACTGTTATAAACAAACTTTGTATTGAGTCAAACATTGGAGGAAACATGTTAAAATGGGAGGTAGATAAAAAGAAAATCTTACAAAAAACAATTCATAAAAGTGTTCTTATTACTTAAAATATGAGGCGAATAAGTCCTTTAGAACGATTATACATGTAGAGCGATAAATAAGTTGTGAAGGAGTAGAGGATTAGAAATTATTTCCCATTTCAGCATATTGAAAAGTCAGAATTGCAGTAAGAATTAAAAAAAGGAGGTTCAATATAATACACCTATTGATAAAAATCAGTGGTTTAATTTCTATGATGTGTTTAAGGAGTAGTAGCTGATTAGAAGTGGTACCCCTTTTTTAACTCCATAGCCATTTCGCAAGGTTAAGGGTCAATAACTGGAGTATATACTGCAAAAGTAAATCAGGTTTATTTTTCTAAAGACGCTTGTAATAGTGCAGCAACAATTTTTAAAAAGACGCTTAATAAAGGAGTTTAATGTACCTACCTAACATATGGCAAATTATGATTTTAAATGAAAGGTTGATGTATGACTTTTCTTTTTCATTTCCCGTGGTAACGTTTGCTGGAATACCACGTCAAATGATGTCACCTTTGTTTTCTTGCAAATAACTGACCTAACTAAAGAGTGACTGTAATATGAAATGGAATGAGTTTTACCGTTATATTCATGTCCGAGATGTTTATCGTGAACCAATTAAAATATAAAAACTCTTTTTGATATATATTTTACATTATCTGTACTTTTATAAAACAGTTAATTAACTTGACGTAAAAACTGTTACAACAGTTACAATGTTTTCATTTTATTAAAATTTACCACATAGTCTACCTGCTATACGTTAGTATTGGCGTTAATTGTTTCGCCTGAAGACACTAAAACATCAATTGAATTTAGATGATTTTAGTAGTGTGTAATGTCAAGGTTATCAAAGTAAATTAATTCTTTTTAATATTTTTACATTTTAGAGGGATTTTCCGGATTTTGCTCTTTTTACGTCAAATTACGTCACTATATATATATATATATATATATATTCATATTTGAATCATCTACAAACAAAAACACAATTTCTCAAAAATTAATAGAGAATTTAAAATGTTTCCATTTTATTTTCTCTACAATAAACAAATTTTGAAAAGAAGGAGACATTTATGAAAATGTGTCATATTGACCTTTGACCTACATTTTACAAAAACGTGACTCACTTACCATTCTTACGACCAGTGGAATCGGATAGAGCATTTCATGACCTTTTCTAAGATATTTAATATAGGTATATGTTATATGGGTGCATTAAATTCTTGAAAATGGTTGCTCGCCTATAAAACCCAGTCCAAAACGGGAAAAATTTGTCTAGTGTGTTCCGAGCGAAAATAAATCTCAATGTCTTGTCGCAAAACACTTAAGCAATGTTTAAAGCATCAACAACTATCTAAAATGCGTGACAAAATCTTTTTGTAAGCATGAAGTACACAGGGAGGTCCAAATCGTTCTTTATGCTTGTCAAAGGATGTTGTTTGGACTCTGGTTCTTTGTTCAAGGCCGTAATGGGACCTGTAGAAGTTTAAATTCGACTGCCGTTTGGTGGATCGCTGTCTCATGGATAATCGTGCCTCATCTCCTATTTTTATATTCAATAGTTCAAGAGAACTTTCTTGTTTGCGTTAAATTCTGATAGGCTTAAGTTGTGAAGGAAAAGGCTTTTTGCACCTAAAAACTGTTCTTGCCATGACATAGAACGTATTTTGCCATCAATGGTTTCAGTATTATTATCGACATAGTCTGCACCTTTCTGAATCACGTAACATCCATTAGTAGTTTGGTAGTGATAATCTGCTTTGAATTCTGTCAACAATCTCAACATCAAAATAAGGTAAAAAGTATCGTTAGAGAAGCGAGAAAGAAGACATGAGATTTTCTGAAATGATTTTGTCATGATATTTCATGGATAAATCTCATTTTGTATTTGTATAAACTGCATTTACCTTCGAGTACTAAATGTAGATTCGTGCAATATTTTATCTCCTGTTAACGGTTTGTTATCCTTACTTCCAGCTCATATAATCTAATTTCTGATTTCTCATACGATCGACGCATAATACAGACAAAAAGAAATCATTGACAATCATTAGTCACTTTATTTCTAATTTCAATTAAGCAAGAGTTTGGCTTCCCATTTCGAGTTGTTTGGATTTGAGTGCTTCTTTTGCTATATTTTGGATTATTGACTTCTATGTTTCGGTTCTAATGCTACTGATGAAAGGTTACTTCTTGAAATGTACATATAGCATACCTAAATTTTTCATATTTATTAAACATTGGTAATTTTGTATTTTGATATTCTTTCGCCTACTGGATCAAGTGTCCTAAGAAGGAACGTTACTTTGTGGGGTCTTCAGTATTATGATGGACATACTATTGTGCTAGACAGTCATATGAATGGACACATTAATATAATGGACAAAGGATATTGGATTTTTCAGACATTTTGAGCCCTTATATCTCGAAAATAGTAAAAGATAATGCAAATCCGTTGAGAATGTACAACTAACAGCTCAAAATTAGACGAATTATATGAAAAAAAAAATGAAAAAAATTCTCACCCTTTGCTTTTTTGGACCATACAACCCCTTTATAGTAAAAAGGGGTAAATGCTATCAAAAACTATTGTAGTAACTTATCTGATGCATGTCGTAAAGAAATTGTTTGGAAAACCATTAAAAACTTTTTAAGCTTTATATGTAATGTTTTCATAGAATGTAGGACGTGATATACATGTACTTTGTTATATCAAAATTCTACATTTCAAGCCGTATTTTTGTATTAAATCTTTGTAACGGTTATTAATGTTGTAAAGGACCAAACAAGAAGATTTTTAAGGGAATTTCCCAAAGGCTCTTTTTTAAATTAAGTTCGGCTGTGGCGGCCATCTCAATGTCAGCTGGTTGGCTGGGACACCGGACCCAATTTGAGTAGAAGACTATGTAGGGACCTATCCACTAAAGTTTGATTGCAATTGGCTCAGTAGTTTCAGATGAAAAGATTTTTAATAATACCACCCCTTTTTATATTTAAGTAACGGCTTTCTTGGAAGGTGGGATGGGGATGCCTGACACAATTCTGGTAGAGGACAATCCAAGGGACATTCCACCAAATTGTGGTTCACATTGGCTGAACAGTTTCAGAGGATAATATTTTTTGGAATTGTTGACAGACGGATAACGGACGGACGGTCGACAGGTGACGGACGCCAAGAGATGGCAAAGCTAGGCCAGGTGAGCTAAAATCATTACACATATTACTACGATAGCTCACACGGTTTGAACGAGTAAGCAAAAATACTGAGATATGAAGTCAGTCTCTTGATCTGGGTTTAACTGTACTCACCTTTTTCCCCGGCTCGGATGAATCTCTAATCAAAAATGTTCTTTCTTCTTCTATTTCCAGAATTCTGCAGAATATTAATATAAACAAATATAAAAAGTGGTATGATTGTTAACGAAATAGCCATTCACCAAAGTTATAACTAAAAATAAATTCATCGAAAGTTTGGCCATTTTTTAAATAATAAAACGGTGTTCTAATGTAAACTTTTTTGTTTTATTACTGAAATGAAATTGATTGTGGTCAGAAAACAAAATTGCCATGTGTAACTGTTGAGAATTGAAACAAAGTTTTTAACTACATGTAAACTTGGTTTTTTGGTGCATCTAAGTGCTATTCTTCACGGTGACCGAAAGGCCATTGGTCCGAAGTTTTGTTTGCCAAAAGGTTCAATTTTACGACGCTTAATATTATACATCAAGGTTCATGTATTAATACTTAAAAGGAAGATTATATATCCTATTTATGAGGATCACAGCACAGACACTCGAGCGTTGGTACTCGGATATTGGTGCATGTGAAACTTCGTAATAAATAATAGACTGCTGCCCTTTGACATAACAGTTATCCACACACATTTCATTTTATTTTCAAGCATGTAAAATATCAAAATATATATTTTGGCTAATCAGGATCAGATCCAAATTCACAAACAAAGGAAATGCAGGTGCACTATATTAATTTTAATCCAACTGGCCTTTTCACCACAGAATCTTGTACAATCACGTCAGAATCTTTTTATACAGAAGATGACATCAATGGAATAGTCTAGTTCTGTTATTCGTAACAATTATAAAAGTAAACATGTGAAAGATTTTCTTTACTAGATTGATACGACAACAGAACCTTAATAGCTTGGATAAGAAGAATGCGTTCAGAAGCTTAAATTCTACTGTCATTTATTGGGTGGCTGTCTCATGGACAATCATTCCACATCTCCTATTTCTAGATTGAAGTGTTAATGATCCTGAGCTTAAACTCTCCTAATAATCCTAATTAGGACGACCGAAACATTTTTTGCAAATTACAGACAAATTAGACACACTATTGCTAAGGGGATTGTCAATTAGAAACATTTTACTTAGATATCCGTTTCTCTGCCAGAGGTTTGTACTCTTTCAATTATATACCGAAAGATGTTCATTATCAACGCTGTATAAGGCCATTCCAATCAATTTAGTGTTGTAAAAGTATTTCACATTTTTGTATGTGTAATTTTATTAATTCCATGTCAGGTCCTGTAAATAATGGACTTTGCTGCCTAGCAACTTTATTTACCAACTAAAATTGTTCAAATTCGGTCACTTCAAAGATTATAATGAGACGTCCCCTTCTTAAAAGGTTAATTTTGCTTTTCAAAACTTTTAATATTTTACAGGTAATCTGGACAGGTCAATTCTACGGAAGACCAAGCAAACCAAGCATAAAATCCATAAGCACTTCAGTCGTAGACCATCCTACTGAACACATCTTGAAAATATCAAAATGCCAAACTGCATGTCGAAATATCTAATGAAATCGACTTCTACTTGCTTAAACAAACCAGTCTTAGATAACATTTAATATTTTTGCAAGTTATAAACCAAAAATCACGTAATTTTTAGCTCACCTGGCCGAAGGCCATGCGCGATATTACCGTCACTTCCGTCCTTCGTCGTTAACAATTGACTTATATTTGGCGGATGTCTGTTTCATGGACAATCATGCCACATCTCCTATTTTTATTTTTATTTAATTGGCTATATTTTTTGTTGTTTGATAGTTGTTGAAGTACTACGGTCGTACGTAAATTTTACGTTAATCAGTTTTCTGCAATAACGACCCCGAGAAAAATTTGTTCGTGGGAAATCCTTTTGGAACTCGTGCATTTGCCATGCGTCATCATTTAAATGAAATAATGAAACTAGATATATAGGTTAGAATTATAAAAATAGAAACATATAAATAAATATAAGAACAATAAAATTCAAAATAAAACATTTTCTTTGTGCTGTGGAAGTATTTAGCTAAGCAAAGCATACCACAGTTAAAATGGGAAACATAAAATAAGCATGCATCGGCCTGATAGAAAGAAGCTTTCTGCAAAATTTCTTTGGACACCAAATTAACGGTTGTCTCTGGGATTCTTAGAACTTCTTTTTGATTAAGTGTCAAAAAGACGTAGTCTTTCTTTAACAGCACTTCCGCGCAGACATAAAAACCACTACACTTATATAGAGTATAAATCTCGGGGCTTTAATCATTGCCCAAATGATCGGATGTAAGTATAATTGCCGTAATTCAGCTTCAGTAAAATCTCTGCATATTGCCTAAAGTGCTGTATTAACGATCTCTGAATTGATAACTAGACGGTAATTCGTCACATATGTTTTTTTGGCTTGACATTCCTTTAAGTTATTGGATAACAAACATCTGTTTCCGTACCGCCGTGCCATCTAGACGGTTTTACATGTAACTTGTTACCTTACCGCGTTCTTATGATAGCTAACAGGACCACGTTCTTTATAGCAATACATAATTTTTTCGTTGACATGTTGAATTAAGGAAATTAATTCCCTAAAGACTATACAAGTTAAGTTTTCGAAACCAGAGACAAAGCAAATTTAATGTGTTGTTAGTTATATATGTTGTTATGTTTAGTCCTTGTATCTGTATGAATGAGATCAATAGATTTTTAAATAAAAGTGAATCATGGTAAAAAAAAAAACAATTCTTCGTGCATTGCCATTTACACGGATGAG
Source organism: Geukensia demissa (assembly GCA_034783895.1). Lineage (NCBI taxonomy): Eukaryota > Metazoa > Mollusca > Bivalvia > Mytilida > Mytilidae > Geukensia > Geukensia demissa. Next base: position 3,593 of record JARWCS010066743.1, on the reverse strand, counting down.
AAGTTAGTTTGCGTATGAAAAGTCGGAAGACGTCATGCAAACACGGGAGTCTTTCATAATAACATCTCAAAATAAATGAAATTAATTTAAAGCATATGAAGTGAACATCTTGAGCAATATTATTATATCAAATGCTTTATGAAATAAAGATATACCTTAAACAAAAGTATAAATTCGAGACAGGGGGGAATTTTATAATCTAGAAAATCTTAACGTAGATTTGATTTAACTAAAGACGCATTTAAAAAGCTGAATAATTACATCATATGACAAATAATCACTTCCTTCAATCAAAATTTTACTGAAGTAGGTTGGGCATAAATCTCGCAACAGTCCAATATTTATATCAGGACACAAAATATTTTTAACGTCCAGCAATAATGTGGTCCTTGCATTTGTGTATCGGTCGCAGAATAGCAAAAAGTGCTTAGTGGATTCAATATGTTTTCCAATGCACTGATCACAAAACTTATTACTAGAAAAAGTAAATATGTAAATAAGTGATGGTTAAGGCAACTTAACCCAAATCGAAGTCTAGTGTGAATAATTTTTTCATAACCATGACCAAGCGAAAATACAAAATTACATGATACTTCGTGAGTTTTCCCAAGCGTCATCTTAAAGCTGTATAATGATCCAGCAGCTACTAATTAAGGAGTCAGACTATTCCAGTCACGCACAGTGGATGGAAAGAACGAATTGTAAAATGACATAGTTCTTGCTCTTAGAGGTACAATTTGAGAGCCTCGCCTCAGGTTGTAGTTATGAGTATTATGGTTTGCAAGTGGGTGAAGATTAGACAGGTAGCTAGGCGACAAGTTATTTTTAATCTTGTATAGGCATGCCAATCTATGAAACTTTCTTCGTAATTTAAGAGGCTTTCAGTAAAATCTGATGTTTAGTGACTCTAATTGCTCCCGTAATTATAAGACATGCACGACGCTGAACACTTTCCATGTTATCTCAGAGACATATAATATTATTATGATTATATGTCTCTGGTTATCTGAATCAATTTTAGAGCAATTATCGTAAATAACATCACAGTAATCTAAAAGAGACCGCACGAGTGATTTATACAATTTTTCCATACAAAGTCTAGTGAGTATGTGACGTGTCTAAACGCTTATTGCATCTCTTACATATATCAGTAATATGATCAGACCATGTGATTCTATTATTGAATTAACCACTTTGATTCTTATAAAAAGTACTCCGAAGAAGACATTTGCATTTGCAATGATTTCTTTTTGTAATGTTTTTCAGACGTGTTTCAAGAGACTGTTGACAATTCAATGGGGACCAACTATGCACCCCTTCTTGCCAATTTATTCCTTTATTCGTACGAAGCTTCCTTAATACAGTTCCTTCTACAGAGAAAAGGTTTTCTCAATCTTTTAATTGCAAGTTCTGTTGTATAGATGAAACTTTCACTGACTAATTCTAAATTTGGTGACTTTGACCGCATCATTCCCATTGAACTTAAAATCAAAGATTTACACCTAGAAGTTGACAGTACTAGTGGGGTGGGTTAAGAACAACTCTTTATGACAAGAGAGACGGTTCTGATTTTCCCATTGTAAACTTTACGAACGGTGTGTACATTTCGCACTCGATACGCTACTTCATGGCTTTTGGTTTCGCCCAGAATTTAATTGGTAGAATTTTTTATGCTGACAAGAAAGCTACTGAACCAAGGAGTTTTCAGAAGATTAAAGTCATCATGCACTCCGAAAATTTGGCGGTCGACACGTGCTTTGGTTGACCGGTACAAAATATCCATTTCACAAATGACAATTGAGTCTCATTGTCGGGACTACAAATCCGTTCCTATGCCAGTTTTGACTAAACACCTACTTTGACTACTGAGTAACACGACGGGTGCACTATTGGAACAGGAGTTGCTTACAATCCGGAACACCGATCTCACCATATTTTTGTAGGGTTTGTGTAACTCCAGTTTTTTATTTTCAGAGAATAGTTTTGTGTGTTATATGTTTGTCTGTCGTTTCATTTTTTGTCATGGTCTTATCTGTCTTCTGACTCAGTAACGATTTCGTTCTGTCCCTTGAGTTTCTTAGAACTTTTTGACGGTAGCAGAAATTAGCTCTTTCAGAATTTTTGTTCGTAAAAGGGACAAGGATTCAAGGAATGATAAGCAATAACGATAAATCAGACTGTTTTTGTCACTGATTGGTAGCCTAATTTTATCCATGTTGGAAATAATGAAGGTTTTTTACACCAAATCCGGGACGTATAACAGTTATATACACTATGTACAGTGTAAGGTTCTTATTCCTGTATTGGCAACTATTGTATAGGTCAACGTACATGCTAATAGCACCATTATTCTCGTGTGTCTTTAGAACAATTATAGACTGGAACAACTTGCCTAAAAACATAAGATGACTCATTTAACCTGAGATTTTTAATACCAGATTTAACACAGCTCTTAGTAAACATCCGTATTACTTAGTTGCCAACTCAGCTGATTTTCGCTATTAAATATCCATTGTTATTTTTTTAAATCGTTTAAATTACCAAAAAATATTTTCATATATTTCTTCTTTTAAGTTTCTTCTCCTTGTCAAAATCATCAAGGAGGAACTTCCCAATAAGGGGAGAGATAATTGAGGAATGTTTTCTGATTTTGTCGTCCGTAGGATTTTTTAACTAAAAAGAATTAATGGTGCATTATAATGTTAAAGTGAATTTATATTATGGTTAAATGTAGATTTTTGTTTAAAAAATGGGTGAATTTTTCAGTTTTGGGTTCATACAGTTTGAAATAGGTTGTGAATAAGCTAGTTCTGTTCTGGACAGATATAGCTTGATCACGCATTCTCACAGTTTGTGGGAAAATCGCCTGAAAAGCATTCATTTTCTTACTTTATTTAGTGAGTATCCTTAACAGAAAACTACATCAGATGTCGCTTGATATTGCCGAGATGTCAAAAGCTGCTGAGAATATACCAAAATCTTGTGTTTTAAAGGGAACCTTAAGCAGTTTGATTGAAATGGAAACGGGTTTATTGTTAATTTTTTAATGACAACCGATATCAAGCAAATCTATGGGCATGCAAATGCATATTTGAAATATATCTCATGTATAGACATCAGAGCTAAAACAAACACAGGGAACACGGATAGGATACCATATTCTGCCACTTAGGACCCCCTCTTTACAGATTTTTATGAGAGTGAAAACTCTCATATTGCGATCGTATCTTAGAGAGGTGATTTTTGACCATCTAACTTCTATCTCTGTCTATATACGCATAAATTAGCGCAAGGATATACTAGATCGCGTATGAATAATTGATTTAAGATGTCCTATTTCAATATTTCTTTTAAATATTTAATGTTGAAAAATAGCATCTGACATCTGAAACTAATTAACAAGTATATTACGTACCTACTATAGTTCCTCGGAAAGTCCCTGACCATAGTAATTTTGATTGGTTGATATATTATTGGTAGGCGTTCCTAAGTAGTGAAAAGGGACTTACACTGGCAAGGTCTCGTGGTATCTTTTATTACACAAGACAAATAGAAATCTATAATATTGTTAAGTTGTCGATATTGAAAAAAAA
>JARWCS010066635.1:0-15778 GCA_034783895.1 Geukensia demissa | reverse complement strand
GATAGCAGGGTTAACATAGAAAGTAAAATGTAATTGTTACTGTACAAAAACCATCTAAAGTCACTGCAAGTTAGAAGCAACTTCAGCTCCATTGACAAAATTGTTTTGTTTTATCAATCATTTATATAGTGAATTTAGAACTGTTTACCGCTGAAATATAGTAACATCAAAGACAAACCAAAGACTGCAGTACTTGCCATTTTTTATTCTTTATAAACAAATCAGCAGTAAGATTAGGTAAAATTTTAAATGTTTTCCTAATAAAAAATTGCCATATTTTCTACAAAGTTTGCGTGACCTTTGGAGACAAATACCAAAGAAATCTTTAGTAATACCACAAATAAAAATAATACGTCTTTATAATAGATGAATTGCTTGAAGTAACATGGTAAATTGGCACACTAGCATTTGATTGGTATTATGTTGTAATAATCATCTTGTGCAAATTATAGCTTTTGCGTCTGATATGAGGTCTCGAGATGAGACCAAGTGTGATGCGGAACGGGAAATATAATTAACGCATACATGTGTCTTTCTTTATTTAGCAAGATAACATCCGAAAAATCTCTTATCGACCACAAGACATGTATTAGATAAATTTTTTTGTGAATTCAAGCAAAAAAATCTTTATATGTTTAGTAGAAACTGCTCATATTAATTACAGCCTGACATAGCCGAATACTACAATAAATTTGACATCACAATGCTCTATTATGGTTGATATGGATTTACAGTATTAAATCTATATCATCCCTCGTAAAATAATCCTCCTGAAATTATTTTCATAGAAGACACGAGAAAATAACCTTTCACTATTATATATGTTATAATATATGTCTTTTTCAGTCATATTAGTCATCGGGGCCTGGGTGGCCGAGTGGTCTAGGTAGTTGATTTAAACTTTCCTGTACACATCACTGTATCCTATCACCTACACGGCGTGAGTTTGCGCCTTGGTTTGTACCATATAAAAACGGGTTGCCTTTAACTCGCATCGCACGTGATAAGGTTTGTCAGTTACCTGCCCAAGGTTGGTGGTTCTCTCCGAGTACTCAGGCTTTCCCCACCAGTAAAACTGACCGCCGCGATATGACTGAAATATTGTTGAAAGTGGCGTTAAACCCTAATCAAACAAACAAACAAAACTAATATTTTGCTAAGATAATACAAACTGCAAGGGAACAGGGTTTCATAACAATGATGTATTTTAATTAAGCAGTGACGCTGAACTCTGATGTTCTTTTTGCCAAGTCTGGCAGGTAACAGAACAATCAACATTTTAGTTTCCAAATGATAACTTGAAATAATGAATAAATCTGAATGTGACTTAGGTGAATTATACCTCTTGGGAAAAGGAAGATGCCCATAAACTGCAGGGTAACAAGGTCAAAAGCCAAGGTCTCAGAAAAAAGTTTGGGAAAATTGTGGTTCTGGATGAAAACTCTTGAATAAACCAACAGATCTTATCCAGATATTGGACAGATTTTCCTTCTGAGGAAAAGAAAGAAATTTATTGATTTTGGAATTACTAGGTCAAAGGTCAAATATTAATTGATTTAAATTTTGCATTTCTAGATGATATCTATTGAACACTTAAACATTTTTGAAATAGACTTGAGTGGTCTTTATCCATTGAAAAGAGACAGACACCTATTGTTTGGGGTCACTAGGTCAAGGGACAATTAAGGTTACAATTACTGTAAGATGAGGTAATTGGGAAAAATTTTAGTACCTAGATGATACCTTTTGAACAAATTAACTGATCTTTACCAAAGTTGGGAGGATTGTGTCTCTTAGTAAGAGGTGGAATGATATTGATATTGTCGTCACTATTTCTAAGTTCAAGGTCACAGTAGCTTTAAATAGATTAAGATTTGGAGTTTGGGATGATAACTCTTGAAGGAAAGAGCAGATCTTATGAGAAGATCAATATTTATTGTAAAAAAAACATTAATTTTCAGATTACGTTCTAGTTTCTGGTAGTATAACTGGCATTTACTGCTTGGGTTAGCCCATGTCAGAAAAGAATCCCTGCTAGATATTTTGAAAAGGGGTTTTATGCATTTTTTGGTCCCAATGGGATACAGTTAATATTTTAAGTTTTGACAAAAATATTTCCTGGATATGTAGTTTTAAGCATTCTTTTTAGGGAAATGTCACCCAAAAAAATTGGCAACTAAGCATTTCTAAGGGGGACCCTTTGCCCAATTTCATTTTGTAAGGGTCTCCAAAGGGCTTTAACCCTTTCACCGATTACCTCCCTCGACAAAAGTAGATCTTGGACGATGGCTTCCCTGGCAGTTATAACATGACAGTAAATATTCACATAAATTTGCCTTAGAAGTGTTATTTATTGCTTATTTATTTTTATTTTATTGTGTTTTGCTCAAAGTAACATTTTTCAGTGATTTCTTTTCTGTCAATTTTTCCTTGAAATTTCATGAAACTTGTATTTTCAGCATTGAAACTAAAAAATTTGCAAAAATTTCCATAAAAGTTTCCAAAAGACAAAATTTTTACCAACAGAACATCACAAAGTTACTGAAATGAATTCTCAGTCATCAAATCAATGTCCAGTTTAGTGCTTTTCACTCAAAATACAGACGTTTCTGGATAATATCATCATTTTCTCCACTTTGAATCCTTAAAAAGCTTTTCAAATATTTCTATCTCAACTTCAAATTCCCATAAAATCCTTAATTTTCCTTCTTTTTTCGTGCGGTTTTAAAGAAATGCAACCGCCATCTTAATGCTTTCAAACAGGAAAATAACCAAAGATCGATAACTCTCTCTTCCCGCCAAAAATTGTAACGAACAAAACCATATACGCAATCCCGGAATTCCGGGACTCATCGTCGGCTGTCTGAAGCGGCAGATTCCGGAAAACCGGAACTCATCGGTGAAAGGGTTAACTCTCTACATTTCATTTCAAATGATGAGAAAACTCCTTCATTGGTGGCTATTCTATTTTCAGGGTGGCTTTTTCTTGTTTCTTTGTAAAATTAAAAGATACAAAAATACAAAGATACAATCTTAGATGAATTTATTATTTCATTAATTGATGTCAGTATAAATTGCATTTAACATTATTTATTCATAATTTGAAATAAAACTGCAGCAGTTTGAACATTTTCTAGAAAAATGATGGTTTGTAGTACAAAAAAAAAATCCAAATTATTTTGCTTTTTCAATTTTAAATTGGTAGTTAGTTAATCTTAACAGATGTATGGTTTAATGGTACCATTTTATTATCAGGTGGTCGTAATGGATATGGAGCCAAATTATGTAATATTTTTAGTACCAAGTTCATTGTGGAGACTTCATCAAAAGATTACCATAAAGCTTTTAAACAGGTTGGTTTTAATTTGTAAGAGAACACACCAGAGAACAAATGTCAGCGATTTTTTAGGACTAAATTGTCTGTTTGGAATATTTGAAAATGGATTACTGTAAAATCATAATTTATTCCATTTATTATTGTGATTTTGAAATTTCAATTCAAAATGCAAGATTAATTATTGTGGTTTTAAGAAATCCTGCTGGTAAATATAATTAATAGATATACATTGTAAGTATGCAAATTCATATATTTTTTTTATTTTCAGTCACATTATTTGCAATAAAAACTTGACTGTTTTGTCTGTGGTAAAATAAAATTGAATTGCCATTGATTTTTCATAGTATTTCAAGTTCACAAGAGTTTTAAAAGTGTTTTTTTATTGCAGACATGGATTGATAACATGGGAAAGACAAAGGAACCAACAATTACAGACTCTAAAAACGAGGATTTTACGTGTGTGACATTCCACCCTGACTTGGCCAAATTCAAGATGACCATCTTGGACAAGGATACAGTTGATCTGTTTACCAGGAGAGCTTATGATATTGCTGCTGCTTCTAAAGGCGTCAAAGTGTTCTTAAATGGCAAAAAACTGAATGTAGGTGGCAAAAATAACTGGGTTTAATTTAATTTTATATGACAAAAAGTTGCATGAACGGGAATTAAAAACAGATTGATATAAGGGCCATTCAATTTGATGAGGGTGAGTAGAAATGCTATTTTAAAAACATACCTCTTTTGTTTGTTTTTCTGCCCCTGCCTTCAGGTGACAGGGACAGTAAGTTGTGTTTATGTCAACCCTAAGTCTGTCGAGGTAAGTTCAATAGATTTGATATTTGGTCTGAAGCATTAATATCAGGGCCAGTTGCACTGTGTCTCCACTTTTCATGTCCTTCATATGTCCACTTCCTGTTTTCCAAGACATTTGTTAAATCTTTTTTGTTAGATTGATTTGATATTTGATCTGAAACATTATCAGGGTGAGTGTCTCCCCTTTTCAGGTTCAACATGTGGGGGCATCTCTGTCCTGTGGACACTGATAGGGAGATCACCATCAATAATCCACAACCCATGTCTAAAGTGACAAAGTCTATTTGGGGCATTTTAATGAAAAATGAGATGATTAATCTGATATTCTCCAGATTTATTCTGTCAGTCAGAGCTCTGGACTTATTTTGTGGACTTGTTGAAGTCTAAATTTGTTGAATTAACAAAATCCCTTTTGGACTCTATCATGTTTTTTTTCCAATTTCAAAAAATTTTCATTTTGTATCTTTTTTGGTAATAACTGCGGAGTAATTTGTTCTTCAATCTCCTGGTTTTTTGCAAAATTTTCTGGGGAAATTACTCCGTTTAATTAGCCTGGAGGAAACACATTGATGCTAGCAGGGCATAATCTAGGATTCAGTGAATGGGAGAAGTGACTTTTCCCTTTCAGGAGGGAAAGGGAGAAGTGAGTTTCAACAGAGAGAAGTGAGTTTCAACAGAGAGAAGTGATACTTCTGCACGTGGGTATTTTGTGTATTAAAATCGACATAATATTTTACAATTATAAAACAAATAATGAAGTTCATTTACATTAATTAATTATGATTTTATGTCTATAGTTTCTTGTTTTATAATACACGGAGAAGTAATGATTATTGTGAAAATCACCGTCATTTTGGTTGTTTTTAATTAAACATCTAGATTATACATGATAATTCTATAATTAATAAACTACCCTGACATGAAAAAATTATTGTTGAATCCATTGTTCTTTACATCACTGACATTATCATCTGCCTTTGGAATCGGCTGAGATGAATTTCCTTCCAATATGCATATTTACACATTATGTCTATTGTTCCAGTAAAGTGTCATTGAAATCCATACAATAATTTAGGAGATATGTCTACAAGGTATGTAGACAGACAACAGATGGGCAGGGTGATTCCTATATACCCCTAAACTTTGTTTGAAGGGATACAAGTAACCTAAGCTATCAAATATAAGGTTAACAACATTGCTATTCCTCTGTAAAAATCTTCCTACATAAAGCTATTGCAATAAAATAATAATCAGACTGCTTTTACAACAACAATAAAGTCATACACCAGAAGAACTAGACCCAGCAACAGTCTGTCTGTTGACTGCATGGGGTATGGCTCTATGACTTAGGTTAATTGTATCATGTGATAACTTCTAATTGACAAACATATAAAACAAACAGTTCAAGACTACTTCCTCATGCAACGGCTATTTTGTTTGGCCCTCAAACCAACATTCTTACAGATCAGTTCTCAGGTTAAACAAAAAAATCTACTCTACTCCTTAATTGGAAATAAATATCCATTTCTAAAACTAAAAACACACCTCTAGTTTTACAGTACATGATATGTTATATACAGGAATGTATGCTTGCATTTACCTTCTTTAATTTATTTTCATATAAAAATCTAACAAGTTCTATTTCTTCTTCTGGACATTGTGATGACAGAGGTAGGGAATCCATTAATTCTCTTTCTGAAAAAAACATATTTTTTTTAAGCTAAATGACATTAAAAATAAAACCAACATATTTATCTGATATGTTCCAGTCTGAAGTCAGAATTCTTATGTCATAGAACATTAGAAAATGAATTCTTATGTCACAGAACATTAGAAAATGAATTATCTCCCATAGAAAATCAAGTTGTGTAATTAAACATATCTCACTTAGTTATCTATAATATGCATGTTTTCACAAGATCTACATGATGACATTTTGTCTTTTTATTTTCATTAAAAGAATTGAAAAATTTTAAAGTTTACTAAAATAAAATACAGAAAATTTTTGTTGAAGGTATCATAGATTGTCATTCCTACCCACCCAACATCTGGTGTAAAAAATATTTCTTGAAAAGAGGTACGTATGTACATTATGGCCCTACTTAGCTCCAAATTTAAAATTTTAATAAGACAACTGATTAAATACTTGAACATGATCAAATACTATTTCTCTGCTAACACTTTATAAATTACAAAAATTATGGAATGACATTTGTCAGCAATTGAAAGGAAAACTACTTTTCAGTCAGATTTGATCCTGAAAATATAGAGCTCATTCGTTTTCTGCCCTCATGTTTATACATGTAAATGTAAATCATTTTTATACTATACACAAGACAGAAATAACTAGAAAGAACACAGACTTTCTGTACAGAAAATTGACAAAATTGTTGTTTTTGTACTATTTGTAGAAAACTAGAAAATTGTAAAAACTTAGAATATTAAAGTGAAGGACAGTTATCCACTTCATTCAATGACATTTTTCTAATATGCTAAAGTTTATGCCTATTGTCAGCATGAGTTGTTTCAGAAAACAGAAAATAAAGAAAATGAATCGCAAATCAAGAAGTGTATCCCTTTTAGATAGCTATTTCTTTTAATCATCTTTTGTCGTAATAAAAAATGGCACTGCTGGCTTTATTAAACCCCAAAATGTTGTACTGAAGACTCAAGATTTTTCCGTTTTCTGAACCGACCCGCACTGTCAGTAGATTTTATTCCTATATTACTTCACTTGGAACACTTAGAAATTTTTGAAAAATTTGGGGTTAAGTAGAGTCCTTATTGTATCTTGTCCTTTAACATGCCAAAATCTTAAAAGTTGTGCAATTTCATTTACAATTCCAGTAGCTGAACAGCTATATACCATGGTGTGACATATTTTGGCTTGTAAAATGTTACAGGAATGAGATAATGTCAGTGACAGAAAAGTATAACGTTTGACCCAGTGACCCAAAAATCAAAATGTGTCTTTCTCTTTCCAAGGGATATAATCCACCTTAATTTTATTTGAATCTGTTTATTCTTTAAAGATTAATCATCTCAAAAACAAAGTGATTACGGTTGCCCACCTGACCACTAACATCAAACAACAGCCAAGTTCAACTTTATTGCAAATTGGCTAAAAAATTTTATTATTTCAATCATAAGTTTCATGTAAAAATATATCCAGCTACAGTAAAAACCACAATCACTGCCAGGAAATTTCCTGTCTATTCTACACAAATTTACCTTCCTGAGCAGTTAGCATGTGATGACTGACTAGCAAATCAAATGCTTCAAAACAGTAAACATCCTGTCTGAGGGCCTCTCTGTAACATTCCACAGCCAAATTTCTGTTATCCATTGCTTCATATATCTTTCCTCGTAATAAGTTTATCGACTGCTCTGTCTGAAATCAATCAGAAATGACATTAACATAATAACCTAATATAGGTCATGTGGTCTAGAACAATAGTGATTTAAATGTGTAGAGTGTGTATCAAGTGTACAAGGTGAAAGTATAGAAAATTGCAAAATCAAGAAAAAATATTTTATTGTTTCTGAAGATTATAAACGAATAAAAATTTCAAACATGTACATATTCCAGAAAATTTTCGCTTATGTGTATAACAGGACCCAAATGTACATTTGTCCGAGATAAATGACTTGTCAAGACAATACAAAGAATGTATTCAGTAATATCATTAAGTGAAGCTTAAAATAGTTATTCAGTTGGTAGGGTTTTTATTCTTAGGTACATGTATTATTAAAACTCAGTTTAAACATGGTTCCCAGTTTAAATATGGTTTTTATATATTGGTTATATATTTCAGGTTTACAGCATATAAAATATGTTTAAACTAAACAATGCAATCATCAACCTCACTATCATGCCCAGCGACTACCAAACTCCACTATGTTTTACATTTTAAAACCAACATCTGATATTTTTTTTTCAAATGTTTATGGTTTGATACATTTAAACAATAGAATAAGAATATAAAATCTTTGAGAATACTTATACCAGTAAGTCATATAAATATAAACTAGCAAATCAGTTGTATGAATATATACACTTTATATGCCCCAATAGTATTGCAAAAGAATTTCAGAAAAATGTGACAAGCAAAATCCATTAAGTATGAACTATAGGTTCATCATGATTCATTGTTGATGAACTGTGATTGATAAATGGACCTTATTGCAGCACTTTATCTCAAAGTAATAGACCTGGGCAAATTTAAGTGATAATATTATAAAAGATTAATGGATCATTGACATGATTGAGGTTTCATAGCCACATCATATATATTTCCTGAAAAATGGATAGAGCTAAATGGAAAACTTAACTAGAATCACTGAAGATTATATTGTAGGTCAAGGTCAACTACCTAGGATGAAGGACCTGCTGCAGTTTCATTGCAATAACCCCAGTATTATATTCTTGTGAGAAATGGGCAATATTCAAACATTAAGCAGACCAATTGCTGCAAATCTGGATAATAATACCCTCAATCCATTTAATGAAGGTGGCAAATCATGTATACTTCTTTAGCAGGGTTAAATGCAATTTTCACAGATTAATTCTTCTGTATATGATCCATAGTTATACTTGTCGCCAATACTGCTTTTTTATATGAAATACTGTGGTAAATTTTGGCATTTCACATGTACATATTTTCAAGACATAAATTGAGACCATGAAAAAAGCCAAAATTAATGTGCTAAAAATATTACTACTTTTTTAGTAGGTTTGCACCTGTTTTTTTATTGTATAATATATTCTAATAATTACTTAGAAACAACCATTAGAATGCTAAGATTTGTAGTTGGTGGTGCTATGCTTTGTTTTCTTCTTTACATTATTGATGTTCCATTTATATCCAACTAGTTTCCATCACAAGCATATCTGAAATCTCAATTTTCAGTCAAGGATCATACTTGTACAAGTAAAGAAATTAACTTGTAGAAGTAAAAAATAAGATGTGGAAATGATCTCCCTTGTTCTACTTTATTCATGTTTACTTATATAAGTGCACTTGCGTGAAAATAGTATTCGCCTAAACAATTCTACAATTTATGAAATGATATAAGATTGAATTTTTTCAAAATATTAATTACTGGTTAAAATATTAGATGATCCACAAATAATGTTTCAATATGTGTGAATTTTCAAAATTTTGCTTGTACAAATAAATTATTTCAAAAGGTTAAATGAACTTTACTTAAACAAGTAAAATTAATTAACTTATACAGGTAAAAATTATTTACTTGTGCAAGTAGGATCTTTGACCGACTTTGGCACCAAATTAAACAATAGATTATCTTTTATTTTTTGTTACATCAAATGGAAATCAAAATTTTGAGGATAAAACTATAGAAGTGTTGTTAACTAAACTAATTATAATAAAACCTTACTTCTTTCATGACTAAGTCAAAATGTGATTCATTAAAACTCTGTGTAAGTTGTCTCATGTTGTTATTTTCTACCATATCAAGTATGTTCAATGCTTCCTGCCATTCCTTGCATTCATACTGTAATATATACACACAATACATGACTGTTATTACAGAGGTGTTATCAATGACTTTTGAAATGATAAAAATATTCCAGACAGATAATTTTTTATCTATTCAATGACCATGATGACATGTTCAGCTAGCTACATTCATCAAGAAGTCAAATTTGGCAATGAACCATTTCCCTGTTTGAAGGAACAACTTTTAATATAAAATTTGCAAAAAGTTAACATCTATGTTTTGATTCATATCTGGTCATTATAATAAGCATGAAAACAATGTTATCCATTTTAAGAGTGTAAGGGAGAGTAATGTTGATTTTTATTATTGAAATTTAACCAGCTGTAGATAAATCTCAATTTTTTTTACCCCAACTATTCTGCATTGTTACTTCTTGTCCCCAAAAACAATTTAGTAAAACACTGTAGAAAGAAACTTGTAATTGTATTGTTCGAGAAATTTTCATTTTCTCGTAATATCACAATATTCAATTCAAGCATTTCACTGAGATTCCTTATTTGAATACATTTGTGAAAACAATGAAAATTGATGAATAAAATATAATGAATCCATGGCAAGAGACAAAATATAAAAACGATAAAAATTTACAAAAACAAACAGCTCTATTTGTTATCATATTCCAAGAGATGAGTATGGTACCTCTACTTACATGACATAAAGCAGCTAAATGACGACAGGAAGAATTTGTCTGAAAAGAAATATAAGTTGTAAATCAGTCTTTTTTATTTTCTTGAACAGCCTTACGAGTTTCCTATGGAAAGAATTTAATGTACTTAGCTCAATTTTGGAATCTACATTTACCATTCACTAAATTTTTTGGGGGAAGAATGTGTTTTACAATTTATACCTGTATGTTGTATGACATTGGTTATTAAAGAATAATAACTAAACTGAGATTAAATTGAACATAATAATTATATCATTGCCAAAAAACACTTTCACTTCAATAAATTATCCCAAAATCAACATGCTGATGGCACTGCTGACAGGTTGCAATCAATTAAATTACATGCATACTAATATATAAGCAGATATTCTTTTTTTCGTTGTAGCTGATGTATCCTTTATTTGGGACTAAGGAAATGGAGACCCTGAAAATGTGTCAAATAAATCTTTATTTGTACAAATGCAACTTCTTTTAAAATATCAATTGCATATTTTACCTCTAGGTCAAGTCTAAATAAATGTGGACAGAGTATACAACTTGATAAAGTGTCATGCAATGGGTAGGGGAAAATACAACCAAGATTTTCAGAAATCATCAACCTGATCAGACCCCCAAACACAATTCTGAAAAGGGACCACCCAAAGACCATTCCACTAGTTTGGTTCCAATTGGCAAGATGATGTAAAGATATCTGCAATACTTTTTTGATATATCCATTGGTGTTCCTACAAAAGGAAGCTGAGACATAGATTTCCATTCCCCAGTACAGATGGTCCCTTTATTACAAATATTTACCAAAACCATGATGGCAAAGAGTCCAGAAAAATTTTCTTCAACTCTTTAATAGATAAGAATCTTCTACCCCAAGTGGAATTTTTTAGAGTAATTTCCAAAAATAAAAGGTCTAAATACCAGAATGCTGAATGGTTGAAAAATCTATGGGTTCAAGGACAGAGGAAGAAATTTTAAGAAGACAAGAAATCTGCTTACTTTATCTAATTTTTTGTTCCTGAGAAGCCTTGAAGCTCGATGATACTGTCCAGTCAGATATAAGGTTTGTGCATACCAATAAACATCATCAACATTTCCTGTAACATAAACAATATAGATACTTAGTATGTCAGGATTCAACATTAACAGTACTATGATCACCAAAAACAATATGGATTCAAACAACTGAAAAAATAAAAATATCAGAAGTTGTCTTATACTGTCACTTGGTGGGTGGCTGTCTCATGGACAATCATGCCACATCTCCTATTTTCATATTATAAAAGTAACACTGATTGTGCTGAGCAATAAACTTTTTGTTGAGAAGAGAAGGTAATATAAAGCCTGAATTTGGCCCTAAAACTAAATTTTTAATACAATTACTGACATAACATGGTTTGAATACATTACACAAATGAATACTTTCTCATTATCAAATACCTTTATTCCCATAAGACTACATAAATTTCAAAAACAACATCATCCACATGTACATGTCCCAATTGTTTGTTGAATATTGTTTCTGCAGCTTTAACAAATTGCACAAGCAATGGCTTAGCAATTTCATGCTTGTTAACACAAAAGATGTTCTAGATCTGCTTTCAACAGTGGTCTACTAGATATCTTTTTGTTTATTTATTATAATACTTAGCATTTCACATCAATTGATATGTTTTAGAAATGCAATAATTGATTTTTGATGGAAAATGTTTCAACAAGTTTCATAAAACTTGGTGCATGCATTGCCAGTGTTTTCACATGTATTTTTTATTTCTCTTTAAAAAGTCTCGAATAAAATTGTGATTCAATATTTGTCTCCATTTTGCAAACACGTTTTGTTTCTACTTTAGACTTAGAACTTCTGTTTTGATTTAGGATTTCTGACATACCAGTACTTTTTTTAATTTCTAAATTATTACATCCTCTATCCATTAGTCTCTTTATGATGTGCAAATCTAAAACTTCAGCATTTTGTGACAGATATTAAAAGTAAACTTAACAAAAGGATGGAAGTTATTGGCTATTTTAAAAAGCAATGTTAATTCATCTTAGGTTCCATGATAGATCATACTACAATCCCTATATCTTACAAAATAGATGATTTGTTAGATTTTTGTGTCACCCATATTTGAAGCTCCCAAAATCTACAGACAACGATGAACATTGAGAGATTAATCCAAGCGACTTTCAAAAATAGGCAAAGTAAAATTAGAAATGGACACTGAGTGGACACGATTTTTATTTCAGAAATTTAAAAAAAACCCTTGTGATTTTTAAGTAAAAAACTTTTTATCCAGGCCCTATTTTTACCCAGGTGGGAGAACGGAAACAAACATTTCTTTTGGCTCCTATACACCAAATTTTCCAATTTTTTTTATACCATTACCTATAAAGAAAACAATCAAGTGAGTTTTTGTAAAGGCTTAAGTAGAATATACAACAAATGATGTTTTCTATTTTACCTTTGAGTATGTTTTAACATTCCTTTTGTTAATTTTTACTTATTTTACTGGTGCTTACCACCTGAAAGGGACACAATCTTGTCTGCCCAAAACAATGCTGAATCATAATGATGCTGAAGAAAAAAATAATACATATAAATTATATCATGCCAATAAAGATTTTTTTAATATATTCAAGTGAAACAACAATAATGATTCTGGAAACAAATCCTATTACCATAACAAGTGCAAATCAATGTACAAAATATTTCAAATTATTTTAAAGGTCTGTACTTACATGTAGCATGGGGGTGTTTGTTTACATAGATGTAATGCATGCACCCTGTACACAACTGTTTTACTTTTAACATAATGTAATCTATAATACTTTTAACATAATGTAATGTATAACTTTGCTTTAATTTATATCATTGTAACATATTTTGCTCACTGTCTCTGTGGTGTAATGGTTAGCGTGCTTGCCTCAAGTGTGGAAGGTCGTGGGTTCGATCCACGGCAGGGTCAAACCAAAACATTAAAACTGGTATTTGCTGCTTCTCAACTAAGCATGCAGCATTTAGGAGAAAGAGCAAAGACTGGTCGGCCCAGAGTCAGAATAATGTGTCTGATTAAAGTGGCATGTCTTCCTGCGGACTGTTGCTTTCGTGAGCTAGCACTTTAAAAATCTGACTCAGTGTGTCAGTCTAGTACAAAGCAGGGTTCATTTATCATCACTCATCATTAATATGCTCTTGTCCTTAATATGCATGAAATATTTGCCACCAGACGTTAAGCACCATCAGGGTTTTAACTTAACTTTTTTTTCTAGGGGCCATGTGGGCTACTAAAAAAACAAATCTAGGAGCCCACGGAAATTTTCAGTAGCCCACATTTTCTTGTCAATAGTAAGTTTAATGTGCCCTTATGTTAATCATATTTTAACGCTATATTTTTAAAATATGATATCAATTTGTTGATACTTCTTCAATTTAATACTCGGGAATTTGAGCTTTTCACCTTTTTTTCATCCTATAACAGTGCATTTGATTAGATTACATTACTAAACAAAATAAATTATAAACAGCCAGGCTGGCCTAACGTGACAACTTGTTTTTAGTGGTATTTCGTTTACATATAATAAAATGTGAATCAAAACGGACAGATAAAGTCAGAGTTTTTGGCAAAAGTATAAATTTTTTACGAGGTAAAAATAATTTTGTGAAAGACAAAGTCAGTAGTCAGGGCTCAAGCTACTTTGAATTTAGAGGGAGAAGTGACTTCTCCCTCACAGACTGAGGGAGAAGTGGGATGATCTCAGGTAGAAGTGGTGAGACTTTAGGGAGAAGTCAAGAAACAAATTTGCGCTGTGTGGAAATTTTCTTTCATAATGTAAATGCATTATAACATATTAAGTAATACATTCAATAATATTGGATTATGAAAAAAAAAACATAGAATCAGTATTAAGAGCCTAATTTTTTTCAAATGAAAATTCAGCTTTTATTATAGGTTATTTTCATATGTTGGAAAAAAAACTTGGATAGAAGCTACATTTATCACTTTTCCATGGATTCAAAATAAAAAATAAAATTGACTGTGTTTAATTTTAATTTCATTGATTAGCTGGTAAACCTTAAGTTTAAATTCAAATAATTTTCAGTCTTGTAATAGACAGAAAACATGAAATGTACCATAGAATAGGACTGAACAATAAAGAAATATTTATCTTATTATTGCAAACACTAGTTTTCGTTTAGTTAAAGGTCGGTACTTTTTTCCTGTACAATTAACTGTTCACCTTTGATTTTAAAGAAAAAAGTTTGCAATGAGCGGGAACAGAGGAGAACAGAGTGTTTTTGGAATTAATCTTTCAAAACTATGAAATCCAAGTTGAAACAAACAAAACTGGCGATATAAAAACTTAAGATTAGCCTAAACCATTCAATAATTATAGTGGTTCTTTCTCCCTGATCACCGGTAGGTCTGACTATAAACAAATATGGCGGTTCTTTCAAACGGGCTGGAGTTTTTATCCAGGTTTTATTCCTCTTAAACACTTTCCAGACAAATATACTGTACACTTATTCAATTTCAAATGAAGATAAATGAACAATATAAACTTGATACAAAATAGTTTATTCCCAAAGCTTATCAAAATATCGATAATAGATCTCCATATAACGGAGAAAGATATATACAAGAAATATGTTATGTGCATGTGTATGACACTGTCACAGCGAATGATAAATATCAACAACTCAATAGCAAAATTTGATTTAATAAATAGAAAACAATAACGAAAGGCAAAATTGAAAGCTCTACAAATCACTCGCCACGTGGACCACCAAAGATAAAAAATCGTGAGCCTACAGGAAAAGTTGCTTGCCAATGGCGAGTCGGTGACCGCTAATTTCAAACCCTGTTAACAGGAAGATTGGATTAATTAGCTGTCAAACATGATAATTACTGAATAAATATCCCATGTACTCCAATAATCCAATAGGCTTATCAACCAACAGATTAATCACTTTCACACCCGATTGCACCCTCTGATTGAATAATGTCCACGACCAGGTAACTATACAGTATCGATAATCTAGGCCTCTCTTGTGTGTGTAACTCAATTTAATTTCATCAAGCGTCGGGACAGATAACAATTTAAAATATCTTCTTGTTTTAAGCTTTTTATCGAATGTTTTTCGGTATTGTTCCAGATATTTCCACCCATTCTCAACATCCAGATCAGGATTTTTTGCATAACTGCATACAGCAAAACAATGTTTTTGAGTAAAACACTTTCATTTCATAACAGTAACTTTGAGAATGTTGAATCTCTACAGGGGAAGGGGCAGATGTTTTCTCTCTACTGTATCAGATAAAACCAGAGGCTCCCAGGAGCCTGTCATCGCTCACCTGTCATACAGTTTCCAAAATAACGTTTGCATTAAAACCATTTGAATTAACTATGGTTTGAATAGCACAAGCAAGTTTGGCTGAGGCATCCCT
>JARWCS010066525.1:0-15781 GCA_034783895.1 Geukensia demissa | reverse complement strand
AGTTATTGTCAGAAAACAAAACTTTAACCAAAACTTTAACCTAATTGTGGACGCCGCCCGCCCGCCATACCGACCAACGCCAATCTATCAGCCGAAATTTTTCGTTGAAAAATCCGGCTAAAAACTATGTCCAAATAAACCATTAAACTTCTGAAAATTCCCAATCTAATGGTGAAAATTTCATAAAAATCAGTTCAAAACTGATTTTGTAATAATTTTTTGAAAATTTGTAGTTATATATGAAATAAATAGGGAAAAATTACAAGTGACAAATATTTATGTCCACCAACTGTACATATATTAAATTAGTTTACATTCATCAATAAATTACAAGGTTGTTCTAAACTGAGATCAAAGGACATGATAAATAAACACTATATTAACAACAATTACAATGTTGACAGGAGTTGAAACATATACTACATTTATATACATCATGTTCATAATTAACAATACAATATATCAATATTTCATTTTATAAAATTTTCTACTCAAGCATTATACATAACAGTTTGCACTCATTAACTGATATACTTTTCTAGGCATTATTTTATTCAAGAAAACTGACATATTTGTAATAACATTTAAACTTTTGTGTATACACATGAACATGATATAAGTCTTATTGAAACTGCAATCTCATTTTTTAAACATTTCAAAATTAATATCATCATGTAAATCAAGCAAAAAGTTTTAAATATTGTAAAATAAAAATATGATGGGTATTAAATGTATCATTATTTCTTTAAAAATTATAATTGGGATGTGATATTTTTGTTATACAATGTAGAGAGTAAAAATAAGTTATGAATAACAGCAAATTACTATAAAAACAGTGTGAGACCAAACCATTCAAATTATCAGATAATAATTAAAATTGTAGATCACATCCTTGAAACAAATGAATGACAGAAAGTTTCAATGCTCTTTGTTAAGTATTAAAAAATCTGTTCACCCACAGCTGACCCTGAAGATCATAAAAGCCCATTATACTGCTTCGAACCAGACATTCTGTCAATATTAACATGTTAACTGCATCTATTTTGGGCCTAAAAATCAATACAAATACATGATTACCAATCATCTCTATCATGAATTTCATACAAGCATTTCTAGGAGTAAAATCTCATCAGCAGCTTTAAAACAAAAACAGAATTACCCAGATCCAAAAATAGTTTGTTTGTTTGTTTGATTGGGGTTTAACACCACTTTCAACAATATTTCAGTCATATTGAGGCGGGCAGTTTAACTGGTGGATGAAGCCATAGTACCTGGAGAGAAACACCAACCTTGGGCATGTAACTGACAAATCTTACCATGTGTGATGCGAGTTAAACTTAACTTTTTGTATGGTACATAGTCAGGGAAGAATTAATGCCGTATAGGTGATAGACTACAGTAATCTGTAATGGTAAGTTTCATCAACTGTCTAGACCACTCAGCCACCCAGGCCCCCCCCCCCCAAAAAATAGCAGTTAAAGCACTCCTATCTACAAAAATCACAATGGGAAGCCAAATCCATCGTAAGGAAAGGAAGTTCTACCAGTACCATGTGATCACTACTTGAAAATAATTTGGCAGCAGGTGCTGACACAGGATAACAGTTGACAGTTGACCTAGTGACCCTACAATCAATCGATATTATCTTCGCAAAATGTATATTCCATTCAAGTTTAATTAAGATCTGTTCATTTATTTATGTTTTTATCAGAACACCCAATAAATTCAATCTATTTACATGTGTAGTAACTGTGATCTAGACCTTTGACCTAGTGACCCCAAAATTAAATTAATTCAACCAAGTTTGCCTTAATTCTAAATATTTGTTATAGAGTTATCATCTGGAAACAAATTTCTTCAAATTTCAGTTCATTTATAACAACTGTAACCTTTATATTTCACAAAGTGACCTGAAAATCCACAGCTGTATTCCTATTCCCAAAGGGTATAATCCACTTTTTTGGTCCATGAATGTAACTAGAAATTCATAAAGTTTGACTGATCTTCCTATTGTTTGTCCCTGAAGTACATTTCACTGAACTGAGTCTCTCATGTTTTGGATATTATTTCCTAAAGCAATAACACAATCCGAAAAGGAAATTTAGAATGAGATTTAACTATCTTACCGGCAATAGAATTTGGTGTTCGAAGTATCTCAGGTGTCGTTGTTTGTCCTGTGCTCATGTGAAAATTGCTGATTTTTACATATATGCCAATAGATATAAAACGAAACAAAATATTTTTCATTTTCTAAAATTCACAAATCCTGCGCGCAAATATTGTTATAATGAAAAACGACAAAATTTTCCAATTTTCCATATGAGTGGAGGAAAAATAAGAATATGTATAAAAATTTCGAAAGATACGAAAGTTACCGGAACTTTTTCTCTGTTGCGTTTTATAAGAAGTATGAAGATTCCTCCAAGGAATTTTTCTAAATTTGATAAAAAGTGAGAGACTCAGCTCAGTGAAACATACTTTAAGACACTGGCCGAAATAAAAATAAATGAAGGCTTTTACACTTGATTAAATTAACACTAATCTTGATAATATCATTGCCACCCTACATGATTATTTACTCGACACTTTATGCTACCGGACTTTATATGTGTTCTTTATTTGATAACCATTTCTGATAATAGGCTTGATGGATTTGTCATCAAGTACAGCTTACTGTGCCTGCTTTACGTAAACTGCGAGTCTTTGTTGGGAAATACCTTTCTTTAACTTGTTCTTGGTTTTGTATTATTATTTTTCTGGGTCCCGTCTCATAAAACACTCTCTTATTTAGCGTGCACGTTTTTCTTTTAACGTGCAATTAATTTAGCGAGCGTTTTATGAAACGGTAGGCAAGTATTTATACGCTTTTTGGAATGTTTTACATTTTGTCTTTAACTGTGTTTATTCTGTTTTATTTCACATTTTATCACGAGGAAAGACGAAGGTTAACATCTGGAAAAACTGTGACTCTTGACCAATGGATTATCTTGGTGCCATTTCTGCTATGGTTATTAACATTTGGATATTTCGCCTGGCACTTAACTTTGACATTTTGTTTTTTAATCGGGGCGATTTATAGCTCGTTACGAGGAGTGGGATTCCACCTTTGATGATGTCCCTGTGAGACCTCTTTATTTGACTTACGATATCTGCTTATACTCTATGTCAGGCTACTGGAGTGTGATTTTCGAGCTTTATAAAATTATTTGTGCGTTTCTCCTTTTTTATTTATTTTTAATCAAAAGAAACAGTTATTCCACAGTAAATGGTTTATGCTTTACGCTATAAAATAACGTTTTACATACTATTATCTACCCCTGAATTTCTCTATGGAGATTTTAACATTGAGGGTCGGCCATCTTCGTTATGAACGGGATCGCTTAAGTTTGACCTAGATAAAGTAATTTTTAAAATTGTGCACAATTCTTTTGTTCGGACCTTTTCCTTGCGATTCATACAAGAAGAATTACTTTTAAATTCCCAATCAAGTGTGCCTCAAACCATTTTCGCATGTTATCTGATCATAGTTTAATTACTGAATTATTACGCAGCGTTGACAATTTCTACTCCCGGTCTTGCGCTAGCGCGTGCAAAGAACCACTTCCAGCAAACAAATTTCTGACTTTATAATGTAAAATCACCGTAGATAATTAAAAACTCGGCGCAGCTTAAAATACATCAAGATCGCTAAAAAGTATTATTGCAACTTACTTGCACTTTTTCCAATCTACAAAACGTTTTTACCCGTTACAATAAACTCTGACATAGAGTTATGTTAGAAGTGGCGCGGTCCTCTGGAAATTAACGATATATCTTTTCTTTCATATTGAAACATTTAATAAAGGGCCATATTTGAAATAAATGAAATATATGAAATATGAGGTTAGTTTCTGACAAATAATAAATTGTACTGGGATTAGTGGCACCGTGTCCTTGTCGATAACACTTAAACAATATCATTGTACATAATATCTTTTTGAAACTACATTTAGAAAAATACAAACTTCGGAAAGTTTGTAGTATAAATATCAAACATGATAGTTCATGAAAGATTGGGCTCGTTCTTTAGTTATATACGACATGCAACTAGAAGGGGAACACATTAAGTGCCAATAAAATGATTATAGTCTGTCAGAAAAAACATCAACCAAACATTACGAATATGTTTTCAATAAAAAAAGCATAATGTAAATATTTATATTCGAGATATTTTTAGAAAATAAGCAAGTGGTATATAACAATGAAATGTTTTAATCTTTGCAAAACCAACGTTTTTTAAGGATAGGATATCCTTTTTATGTATCAAGTAATAGGAAGAGAGTTAAATTGTTTTATGCTGTTTCAAGAGTGCAATGATATCAAATTAGTATTCTAAAATAGTTCAACTCCTTTTCATCCAATAGCTGGGAAAACAGCTACTCTTTAGTTTGAATAAGGATAATCCAGGGAGATGTTAAATTAAGCGTTTCGCAGACCACTCAATGCTATATCCTAAAAATGAATATTATAGAAATATTTGCATGGAGACTTTTATATTCAAATCAATACTTTCCTAATAGTGATAGTGATATATCGGTAATCGCTGCTTGCAAGAATTGTTTTCTCTGATCTTTTAAAGATTCTTGGAATTTTTTAACATAGGCCTATCGTTAACAAAATCTTGATGGTTTTTTCTTTCAAATGGCAGATACAATCAATCCCGCTGGATTTGGCTGTCTGTTTCAATTTGTTAAATTGTAAATTGAGATGTTATTCCTTGATAACAGCATATAGCATGTCAAAATTTGTCATTTGTTCAACACAGACGGATACAAATATAGCGTCTAAGGTATAGTTGCGTTCTACTTTTTATTGCTACAAATCAACAAATCATAAGTATCTGAAACGTCGCTGCAATCACGGGCATAACGGACAAACTGAGAAATATACACACCGTATTAAGGAGCCAAAGGAACGTCCCCGTCAAGGAAGGGGAAATCTACAATTGGAAATAAGAAATCGTCCCTCTTCTCGTTAATTTTAATGGAAATTTTAACTTGAGAAATAGATACATCTATGTCCAGAAATGGGCATTTTAGGCTATTGTTATTGGCTTTGTTCAAGGTTAATTCCTTTGGATAAATCTCGGAAGTGTATTTGTGGAAATCTGAATTATTAACGAAAAAGATATCATCAAGGTAGAGTTAGGTTCTAGAAGGATCCTTTTAAGTTTGGCCATAAACTGAGATACATAACAGTATAGAAACAAATCTCCTATTAGAGGAGCACAATATGTACCCGTTGGAATTCCTATGACCTCTCTATAAATTTTATTGCCGAAACGGATAAAATGTTATCTAGAAGGAAATTAACGGAATCAATCATTTCCTCACAGGTCCAATAAGTATACCTTTTTTATTTGTCTTTAACGTCAGAGAAAAATTACCTTTCTCTACTACAGCAAATGTACTTATGATTTGTTTTATCGAAACATAATTCAATCAAATATGAGAATTTCTGTTTAATAAGATAATGTGAAAGTGGAGTATAAAGACTAGAGAAATCGTAAGTATCAAAAGTTTCAAAAGGTTTTTCGAAAGCTAATTTATCCAAAACTTCCAGGGAATTTTACACTCCAGAAATAGTTTATACCATTATGTTCGTAAGCTTTATTACAGTAATTCATGATAAGTTTTTTTTAATTTAAATAGAGCACGTGTTTATTGTTAGTTGTCTTGCTGACTTAACTTTTTTATTCAAAAAGTATATTCCAATTGGCTTAGCAGTCTCATGACAAAAATTTTTTAAAATTCCCATCAATTAAAACACATTATTAGATCTAGCGATCAACGACAGATGTAAAGTGATGTTAAAACCTTACAGTGCTCTTTGAGATGGGTGAGCTTAAAATATCTTTTTCTCTTATAAGGAATAACCCACCCTTTTTATATATGTAGTTCTTTCATTGTATTTATTTTTATGAAATGTACAAACTTGTAATCTATATTAATTTTCAGAAAAATAGGATATAATATGTACAAATCGAATGAAAACTAGACAGTTTTTGACACCATTTAACTTGATTTAACTCCATATGTTTTTATGTAGATTGCACACCTTTATACAGAAGTTTTCTGACGTCCTTTTGTCACAAACGTTAGTAAACGTTTTATACCATATGATTGTATGATTGTTTTAATTATACTAATAATAATAATAGCAATGATAAATTCTTTATTTAGTGAGGGTAACCCAGTAAGAACATGTCTCATTTTCATTGAGACCATCCAAAAATTCAAAAATCTACATCTTACATACATACATACATACATACATATAATACAATAAATCATTTGCATACATTTAACCTTTTCCCCACTATCACAGCTATTAATTACAACGATTATACACTCAGGTAATTTTTAGTATGTATATACTAATATAGTTTTTTAATAATTCAACATTTGGATAATTTCTAATATTTATTTGTAGGTCGTTCCATATTAGACAGCCGTGTACTAAAACGATGTTTTGTAAAACTTTGAATTTGGTCTAGTAAAAAATCTGTCCTTCTTAGAAGTTCTTCTTCAGATATGGTTTTGTATCTCATTATTTTTTTTGCAGGGACAAATATTCTGGAGCTAGCCTATTTACTATATTATCCATCAAGATGGATTTTTGGTGTTTAAATCTTCAGGAAATGGAAACCACTTCAGCGAATTGAACATAAACTTTGAGGAGAGTGAAATCAAAATTTAGGAAGGCCGAGATCCAAAAATCACATATCCAAACAAATTGAAACAGACAGTGAAATCCAGTTTTTCTCTTAAAACAAATTACAAATTCCATTGTATGTAATAAATACATACCTTTCAGCATGCATGGGTTGGTAAGAACTACAGCTTGCATATTTTGTCTAACCAGATATTCTTCTATCCGCTTTCCGATAGATTCGGCTCCATAAGAGAGAAAACTGTGTGCGTAAACGTCATACTCGCGACCAGCAATAATGACTGCTTGCTTTCCCGCGTAAATTGGTCTTTCGGGAATAAAGGCTATTTGCATCGATCCACCTCCAACTTCTACCATTCCAATAGTGTCTTTTGGTGATCTGTTATTATTTAAAATAAAAACAAATTTACTAGTTTTGGTTTTACTACCTGGAAAGAAAATCAAGTGATTGACTCTTTAATGATTTGATAAAAAGAACAACATCAGTGACATACGATTCACTTACTGTATATTTCCTTAATGAAGCGGATTGGAATTGTCCAGTTCTCATTTGGATGTAAAAGGGTTTTTTTGGTGGAACACATTTATAGAAAGCTGTTATCTGAACACACCTCATCATTGGCATACAGGGGCAATTGCATAGGCGCAATTATAATTCTGCTATAATGACATTTTGTGAGAGATCTTCTTAAAGAACCTGATAACAATATATAAAGATGACGTAAAATCTTATGTCTGAGGTTAACAGTGCGCTAGCCAATCGTAAATTAAGTTTGTTTACCCCGGGGCTTCTTACAGCGCTAGCAAAGGCGGGAAAATCTTTTGGCAATTGCTCTCAATTTTTGACAAATCAATTTCGTATGTCCTCTATAATGTACAAATCCCTTAGATCCAAATCGTATACAACACCTGTACCTGTGATTCTATTGTTTAAAACTATTTTTGGTGCTAGATTTGACTTTTACAGAACATTAAAAAATTTTTCGTGAATGGACTTTCATGATTTCTTTTGAATATCATCTCTTTCTTTATATAAATAAGTTTTTTGTTAAATAATTGTTTTAAAAGCGTTTTAATTAGCTTTCCATGAAATTTAATTTCTTCCGTTAGAACGTGCAGTGAATTAGAATAAAATTAATTTCTCCCGGGTGATTCAGTTTGTAGAGAGCATTTTTTATCCGCATTTTAGCAGGTTTTGATTAGTCCGTGACCTGTCATTCAGCGCGACTGCGTCCATGTAAAAGGACATATATTTATGAGTTAACATTATTGTATTCGAAAATTTGCCGGCATCCATTGACGATTTCATCGTCGCAAATTGAGTCTACTGGTGACACGTTAGAGGAGCCAGTAAGCGGATATTTGCGACTATCAAATCAAAATTGATGCCGGCAAATCTTCAAATACAATACTGTTAACTCCATTCTAATGCAAATAAGTGAAACAACGTTTAATCTTAATATTTTTTCTAATATGTGATACATGTCGTCGCAAGCGGAGTTCCTCCGCCGGCATCAACCGTGGATTTGATGATATGAAAATTTCGATGTCATCCAATTAAAATCAATGTTACAAATACTGTTCCATTAGAATTTTTGCGACATATGTATTTAGAGTATGAATTCTGTTTTTCAGATGTTAAGAAAGAAAAGTGTATATCGATTATATCAAGATGCAGGAATAATTACCATCGGCGTTGTCGTCAAGCAACCCACTTGCTATGATTAGTTTGATTAACCTTTTTGTGTGTTCTCTACATAATGTAAGTTTGACCTGGAGAAAGAACTTTTTTGGTTGCTTTTGGATGAACAGAGTTTATCTAAATCATCGTGTTGATGTAGCCAACCGTTACAGCTCTCATATAAATAAACTAATTGTATCACCTCAACGTAGTCAAAACTTCAGATATAACTATAATCCGATATAATTTGGCGTCTATCGTCTGTGAAAAGACACTATCCGGGTAATATCTTTTATATCTATATTAATATCATTCATAGAACAGCTGTTGTTTTTTTAATTCCTGTTTTCGTCATGTTTCTTAATCGTCAAACAGCTTTAACCAAATGGCTGAAATTTTTAGATAATGGTGAAATTGGCCGAACTGTATATATTGGTATTTTCTTGATCTCGTTAACCGTGTAATTTTTCTACAAATAGTTATTCTACAACTCATATATTTTACTCCAGTTCGACAATGGTAGTTAGGCGATAGTTTAAAAAATTACCAAACTTCAAAAAGGGCTGCTAGTTATAATTGATTGGGATGTTTTTTCTAACACATACTCTGTTCTTCAAAAAAATTATGGAAATATAGAAATAGGAGGTGTGCTATGATAGTCTCTGAGACAGTCATCTAAAACGCGTAAATCGCAAACTCTACATGTTGCCTAAGGCCTTCAATAATGGACACATGTCCACTGCCTACGGAAAGCTGATCCCACTCCTGTTTTGTAAAGGAGTGTTAATTTAACATTGATAATTTTGTATTTTCGAAGCCTTTGTTCTTTTTGTTTTTGTTTTATCTTTTAGTTTGTTCCAAAGTTGACTTGCCTCTTCGGCCTATCAGTTTTTTGGTCTCTCGCGTGGGTATTCTACACTGGACTTACTAGTAATAATGCGACAAATGCCGACGTTTCAAAATTTCATTTATAGAAACATCTTATTCTTCATTGCTTTTTGTGTGTGTTACGGGTTTTGCATTTATATAATATTTTTTTGCGTTTTTAGTTTTGCATTTCTTTTAATATTTCACTAATAAACTGAAACATAAAAGAATTGAATTATTTCTGATCTTCGATTACTGAAAATAAAGAAAATTAATACGAAATTATTCTAAATTAAAACTGCTATCTTAAGCCATTGTGATGATAATGCTGTCGCATTTTTGAAATTTTATAAGGATGCTCGCTTCTGATATTAAAAATAACAAAATAAGCCGAAAAAATGACGGGTCAGTGTGCTCGTATTCGACATGAAAGCCAGTGAAAATTTGGCTGTAAAAGGATTTCTCTTGATTGTTCATATGTTTTCCCTTAGTAGCTTCTGTCCATTAAACCTAAGAGGAAATAACAAGATTTTCATAAAAACGATTTCAGATGGCATTTCTAAGAGTGTTTAATAAAATGATGAAAAGAAACGTGGAGTTCACAGGAAAAAAATATTCATGCTATGACTTTATTGTCATGGACTGTAAATCAAACTATAATTTGAAAGTTTCTCCCAAACGAAATAAGCAGACACACAACCGACAGAGACATATTTAATACAATGACAAGCTTCTTATAATTCTTTGATGAACATCCTCGGGTTATAACATTCGTTCTTAACGAATGTAATGAAAACTGTTATAGACAGTGGGACCTTTTTAACAGTTTATAGCATAAGCTATTTCTTATATTTTATTGAAAACGTAACATGTTATATCATAAATGCCAGAAGAAAAAGGTGCTCCCCACGATTCAGAAACATCTTTTCTTAAACTTTGAGAAACGTTGTTCGCCTTATCAAATAATAATCGGCTTCCAGGTCACCCGAGGCGCGAACTTCAGCAATTGTTCCAGGAGAAACAATATTCATCTTATTCATCATTTTCAGTGTCGTCGTTTTCATTCACCATTTGACAATAAAAACGAGATCCCCGAATTTGACCCTAGGTATTACACGCTGATATTAAAAGAAGCAAATCTAGACCTGTTTTTAATTCAAACCAACCAAATGCAAACAGAATTTAATCAAAACTGTCAACAGCTCGAACTGAAAAATCGCAAATAAAAATTATTTCAAGAATGTGATGGGGATGTTTTTGCATATAATGTGGGGAATTAGTTTTTACACCGAATAAATCTAAAACCATTGACTGACAACCTCGTTTAAAGGACAAAAAAATAAATTTTTAACACATAAATATTTATTTCAACCGGGTGTATTTGCTACAATTTCCCTACAAACTTGAGATTATCAGCGAGAACATTAACATTACTGGCTTGAAAGACGCAAATAAAAGAATATGAATCTAAATGATTGTAGTTTTACTAATTATGTAGAGATAGGTAAGATTTTCCAACCTGTATTACAAAAAAATTCATAGAATTTCACCCTGCGAAACATTATTCTGCGAATTTTACATGTGAAATTACTGAATTCACAGAAGGGAAATAACCCCATAGTCTAGGAAGATTTTACACAATAACTGATCAAATTTTGGAACTTTGGCCATCACAGAACATTGCCAGATGCTATACATATGGCAAATCCTCTATGTCCCTGGCAACACTACACTGGTATTAAGATCATGACATGGGCCAATTTCTGCTGATTCTTTAGCATTAAAAATGTAAAATCGAAGTGCTGAAAGTGTTGCTTTTTATTGATTAAAAAAACAAAATATGCTTTGCATCAGTTTATACTTTCTACACTTTTAGAGTGCTAAAAGAACCTATATTTTGGCCTTGGGTTTAAAGGTGAAGGCCACAATGAGGTCATGACTTGGCAAGAATATTGTGTCATGTTGATACACTCATGGTCAAAATATGGAAAGACTATGTCAAAGGTCAAAGTTCTTGCCCTGCCACCAAAGAATTCTTGAAACCCTAACATAGTCATGATACACCAGTGGCCCAAATATGGTAAGCTTACATCAAAACCAACAGAACATTCTGAACAGGGCATGATAAAATGCTTAAAGAACATATCTTTTAAGTTAAATTCAAAGATCAAGATCTCATATCGATATCACTAGTATGGACTACGAATTTTCATTTAAAGATACACCTATGGTCCAAAAATGTTTAACTTGGGTCAAATGACATGGGGGATGCTATAGCTGATTTGTGGGTTCCACATGTAACATAATCTTTTTTTATAGTTATACTTTAAGTAGGAAATTTCCGCTATAATAATTCAGTAAAATAACTCAAGTTATGTTTCATTATACGAGTGCCAAAGTCCCAGACTTAAAAACTAACGAATTTAATTATATCATCAAGAAATGAATATTCATACAATTCAACAAAGTTTCTTTGTCATTTTAAGTTTGATCACTGACAACTTTCCAAAAATCAATAGCATTCCCATTTGCTTAATATAAAACACTTTTAAGTTTCGCTTAAATATGATGTAATTGTAAACTTTTGGAGTTTGTGTCTAGAGATCTTAATTCCAAAAAAAAGTTTTTTTTTTGGCTACTTTGACATTGACCTTTGAAGGATTTTCCCTATAATCGCTGGGTTTTTCACTGACTTAATAGGTAAAAATTTTCCAAGGTTTTTTTTAATCAATTGTTATCTGAAAGATTTTTATTGTCCAGAGATTATGTTGACGTCCACATGTCCACCATCACCAAACCAATAGCCGAATTTGTTAAAAATCAGAGGTCAAATCAAGGTCATGACTGCATAACGCACTGTCTTGTGTTGATTCACAAATGTTCTTAAATATAATAAGCTTAGCATAAGAGAAAAATACGACAACGAATAATGCTAAAAACATAATTTGATCTTAAGTCATGACTGTGTATGTTACGTTGTCTATGATGATACATGTACCAAATAATGTAAGTCTTCATCTAAGGACTCATAGTTTTAAACCAGACAGTTCTGAGAAGTAATTGCTTTTGATTATAAGTAAAATGAATAAATAGACAAAAAGTGGGTATGAGATCTTTTTTACCAAAGCGCAGGAATGATGTGGTTTTAAATTATATTTCAATTGCTTGTCCAACTTCAGAGAATTGCATTTGTCAAATACCTTTCTTAAAGATAAAAGATCTGATATTCCTTCCAATATAATATAGAATTTGGAGTACCAGTGGTAATTCTATGTAGTAGCTTCTTTGTAGGAGCACCTCCAAATCAATAGATGTATAGCCAACATGGAAAATGAAGTATATTTCAACAGATTATCATATACATGCAGTCAGGTTTTTCTGAAAGCTAAAATAAGGCGTTTTTAAAGATTTAATATCCAATTTTACAAAAATTGCAGAACTGACCAAATGTTATGGGTCAGACATAACTTTGTTGGCTGTCAGACCTGATGTATAACACAGGGAAAAAAAGATTTCCCCAACCTTTGAAACAGGACCATTAAATTTTGCTTATTGTTACTTAATTATGTGTAATGTAATAATACAAAATTGTCAGTAATACTCTAAAATGAAATATCTGGAATATTCCATGTTCTTTCTTTTTAATACATGTAAAAGGCGAAGTCAGTAAAAGTTTAAGATCTATAATTTTTGACAAGACCTTCAACAAGGGAAGAATCCCACCCCTAGTTCTCCCTGATTAAATGATGTGTACATGACAGAACAAACACAAAAATCAATATTGATAAAATAAAACAATTAAAATTGGCCCCAACAGCTACAACTCCTGACTTTAAAAAGGCCCATGCACCAAACATGTACAGCAGGGTTGAATTTAACCTGTTGAAACACAACAGCATATCGTACTAACCCCCAATCAACGACCAGTTGAAATCAAAGCAATTATCAAATTGTCAATAACAGAATTAAACATATAGACTAGGAGCCCTTCATTGTGCAAGCATACAATATGATAAACCTACTTGTAATAAACGTCATGCATTCTTTTGTTTTTCAGATACTTCCAACAGCCCAGAGACTACTGGATGAATTGTTGTCTTCTCAGAAAGCTGCCATCAATACTGTCAGAGGGGCTCCAGGTGGGTTAAATGAATGGTACACTTGTAGTATATGCACATGAACCCAAGTCCCTGACTTGTTTAGGTCATACTTTTGTACAATCCCAAAAATTTTGAGGTCATATTATGTTATTGACCTATGATTACCAATATAAAATATAGGTTTGGATTGATTTTAGATAATCTAGACCTGCCTGATTTTAAGGAGGGACGAAATGGGGATTATTTTATTTTCAAATGTATATTATCTTTATTTTTGTCATATTCCTTTTTATTCTCCATGACTAACCCAACATAACAAGCAACATACTCCATAACCTATCTCCTCCCTTCATTAAGATATATGGGGCAGAAAAATGACACTTTTATATTTCTTAACTGATTTTTTTTTGTCCCTGCCTTTACTCAACAGGGGCATTAAGTTTTACCTTGATCATCAATTTTCGTCAAAGATTTTTCTGGTTGTTTGATTGGTTTGGTATTTGGTGTGAAGCATTATCAGGCCGAGTTGTATGGTGTCTTCCATATCCAGGTCCTTCCTATGTCTACCTCTTGTTTGCTGGACTGTGGCATCTGTGTCTGATGGACACATTTTCTCTATTTTTTTTTCTAATGAATCTTTATGAAAAATCCAACAAAAGTTACTCCCAGCATTTTTTTTTAGCATTTACCAATATTTTTAGAGAAAAAGATTTCTATGTCAATGGATTTTCTCTATCTCTTACTGTTTTCCAGCTGAAAAGGGGTCAAAGTGGGTGAAAACCACATAAAATTTTATTTTCATCCTGTGATAAAGGTTTTTTCCAAACAATTCCTCATGATAAATGCAACAAATGTTATAGCATTTTTGTAGCTTTAACTGATTTTTATATATTGAAAACCCTAGCTGAATAGTAATGTTCATAGTCTGCTAAACTGCTTGTGATGTTGGTAATCATTGTACATGGGTTGAGAATCACTTGTTTAAAAACAGGTCGAAAGGGAAGAGGACGGCATAAGATTTACAGAACACCACTTTAAATGTCAATAAAAACACAAAGAGATGTAATACAATTTTTAAATATAAGCTGGTTTTAGACAAATTTGAATGCTTAACTACCTTGATTGTAGAAAATACGATTATCAATAACTAACAATGTTAGATTCTCTATAACCATGACCCATTTTGTTTATAAAAGACATAGAAGCCTGTCGATTTAATAATGTGTATTTAAATGCTTTTACAGTTTACAGTCTTATGAAGCTACTAAAATAACATTTATTGTAATGATATAATTTCCAATGATTTTACATGATTTAAATCAGTTTGATTTATAGGATATCTCTGTCCTCTTGTCAAAGCACCAACAATGACAGTGTCATAGAAGAAAGTGCTTATTTGATTGTGTGGGTTATAAAAACATTAAATTTTAAGTTGCCAGTTCTAAAATTAGAATTATGGGACATCACATGTATGTCAGGGTATATATGCATATAAGTGTTTATTTTGTGTAGTTATATGTTCAATCAATAATGTTTTTCCTTAAAAATGTTACTGAATTGATAAGTCAGTAAAACAATTGCTGTTATAGAACTTTTAGAAGGAAATATTTTTATTTTTATTATGTGTTAATAACAGATCCAACAGCAGGACCTTCAGCTAATGAACAGACATCATGGTGTTTGGATGAAGCTACACTCCATGAAAATGTCAAGAAAACACTAGTTAAATTCTGTGTTCCATCACCAATGGTGTTCAGGTTTGTGTGAAAATTTCAGTTAATTCATACCTGTTAACCTTTTGAATAAACAAAGAGGGAGATCTCCCCCTTTTCAGCTTGTCTAAGTGGGAGATTTTGCGTGACGACATTTTTTGCTGAAAGAAAAAGATAATTTTGCTAGAAATCCAATTACACAGATAAGACAAAGATATAATATCTATGATATCTCATTATTCTACTAATGATTTCTAATCAAAATTTGAGCAATTAGTACAACTAAAGGTTTAATTATTTGTTGATTGCTTCTCAATTAATAGTTAATTATATTAACATTGCATTTATATCAATTTAATAAGCGATTTAGAAGATGATTTGTGCAATATTTCTGCAAAGAGGGAGATTTGGGGGGAGAAATTGTGAAAGAGGGAGATTTGTGTCTCCCACGTGGGAGACTTTCTCAAAGTGGGAGATTGACCAAAAAAACAATGAAAAAGAGGGAGTCTCCTTCCTAAAGTGGGAGGGTTAACAGGTATGAGTTTTATTTATTGTGTAAACAATTAATTTGATAATTTTGTAGTAACCAGTGTTCAAAACTCCTGGTCGTCCGATCGTCAATGACAACCCAATTTGACTTCGGACGACCTAAAATTATTTTCAACTCGTCCGACTGACGACCGCCGATTTTATGTGTTAAGTTCTTCTTG
>JARWCS010066307.1:0-15783 GCA_034783895.1 Geukensia demissa | reverse complement strand
TCTTTCGAGGTTGATACTTTTGATGTATCATTCATTTAGCAGACAGCAACTGTGAGTACTCTTTCGAGGTTGATACTTTTGATGTATCATTCATTAGTTTTAAATTGTATTTGATGTTGGTTTCAGTATCGATCTCAAGTGTTAAATCTATTTCAACCGATTTTTATTGTGTGTTTTCATTGCTGTTTGGTCACAACACTGTCCAAGGGTAGGGGAGGGTTCAGTCATTACAAGCTGGTTTAACACCTCCACATACTAAATGTGCCTTCCCAGGCCAGGAACCTCTAGTTCAGTGGTTGTCGTTGTTTAAATAGTCATTTATTGTTATTCGTTCATCATTTTTCAATGGATTGTGTCGACTGTCGTGTTTTATGAATAGTTTCACATTTGGTATGGAATCCTGTACATTATTGAAGGCCGTAATGGGATCTGTAGGAGTTTAATTTCGACTGTCATTTAGTGGATGGCTGTTTCAAGGAAAATCCTGCAACATCTCCTCTTTTTCTATTTTACATAAGATTATCTTTATAACACTTTTTTAATATCTTTTAAAATTGCCTTCTTTGGAATAAACATTGTCTTTCTGCTCGATAATTTACACCAAAACTAATTTTAGTCATTAATCTAAGAAATTTTTATCATACATGCTGTCGACATTTTAAAATTGTGGCTCTTGCGGAACACCTTGTTTTCTTTTGCTTTTAATGATATTTTTACACTAAATTCAGCCGGATGTGTTTTGATTGAGGTAAAGAGAACCAGGTTTGTTATCAACTGTGTTTGGATTTTGAACTAGCTGTCTAAATTAGTGAGTACTTTTTCGAGGTCGGTACATCTTGTTGTCTCTTGTTTAATTTGTTATTGTACTGTATATCGATTTCAAAAGTTAAGTCTAATACAGTTGGTTTTTAAATTTGGTTTCAATGTCGTTTTGTCACACCACTGTCCCAGATTACGCTGAGGGATTGAGTACTTACAAATATATTTAACCCCGCCACATACTTGTTGTGCCTGTCACAAGCCAGGAACCTGTAAACCAGTGAATATCGTTCTTTTTCTGTTTTAGTTTTACTTCTATTGCATTGTTTACTTATTTGGCTGATAGTTGTTATATTTGAATATCGTCATGTTTTATTTTGGAGGCCTTTTAAAGCTTGCCGTAGGGTGTGGAAGAAGTTTGATATTTACACGTTTTGGATGGCTGTCTCATAGACATGCAAACCATATCTCTTTTTTCTTTGTTTGATATCAAAAAATGATTTTCCTTATTTAGGATATATCCTCATATTTTGGAAATAGAGAGAGAATGCTATAAAAAGTTAAATCTAACAGATTTGTACATCTGACGGTATTGAAGATTAAATAATTGTGACAGTACGAACTACCTGATTTGTACTCTGGTAGATATGTAGCCAGTTTAAATCGACTGACCTATAATGAAATATTTCTTTAGCTCACTCGGTAGCGCGGCTGACGTAGAGGTTCCGGGTTCGATTCTAGGAAGAGATGGTGGTGAAATCAGTTATCCCAGTGAGCGAATTTGAGGCGATCTACAGCTACTACAGGTTCCGGGAGTGGGTCTCCCCAATCCTTCATGTTACAGAATGGTTCCGTGACCAGATACTGGATCATTCAATAGTTTAGAGTTATTTTACTTTAATAATAAACATTAAACTCAAGTAAAAAATATCATAACATATATCACTATTAATATAAAAGAACAAAAGAAAAAATATATGATTTATTTTGCAGAGATAGCACTTTTGACAGAAACCACTGCTAAACCAGTAGCACAATTAGAAAACATAAATCCAGACGTGGCATCGGACCTAGGAAATCAACCCGCTGATGATGCTTTAAATGTTGGTGAGCGCATGAGTAAACTATTTAACTATTAGCATATACAAAACATTTGTTTTTGGCCTAGTCTAATTTAAGTACACTGAGGCATTGGTAATTGAACATAGCAAGATTATTATTGGTGGAAAAATTAGCGATGAAGCATCAGTGTACAAGATAATTACAATTACAAATCGTGATGTTGCGTTCCATGGCAACCTACCATATTTTTTTTACTTATTATGGTTTTTGCTGAAAATCGTGTTTACAGTGAATTGATCTTAATCTCTAAAAAAGCGCTGTACCAAAGACAAAAAATGAACACCGTGAGCTCATAGACAGAGAAGATGATGGCCAATAAATAAGACTACTTTGGCTAGGTTGCCAGTAGTGCAAGAACAGATTGATCCCTCATTCCTATTTAAAAATCTTCCCTTTATTTTCCTGCAAGTTTGTGATTACTTGGTGGTAGTTGTATTGTGTAGGAATTTTTGTTTCTGGACTAGGTGTATAAGGGGAAGGTTAAGGATCTGGAAAACTAGTTTTACTCTACCACGTGATATGGCTGAGCCAAGTCACATTATCTAGGCCATTTGATGTTTTTTCATATTTGTCTTTCTAAGTGTATGTTGGATAGATACAGTTTACATCTTTCCAACATAGTAATTTGTAAAATTCCCTGGTTGTTGTCTTTGCATTTATTTTTATTTGGTCCAAGAATGTAACTAGAAATTCATGAAGTTTGACTGATCGTCCTATTTATGGGTCCTATCGTATCTGATGAAGGTAAAATCAGAAAAGCGCTTTACAGGCTACAATTTTGCTTTGGAATATTTGTTATAAACTATGAAAGATGTGTCTTTCTGGCATATATTCCATATTCGTTCTTTTAAATACTGAAAGTTAAAAAATAATAAATCAGCTAATCACTACATTAGCCAATTAAACAGTTGTAGAATAAAACACAGAATATGATAAAATTATTTACAATAAAAAAGTTTCCTATGACATCTGAAATACAATCGCAGATTTTTGTTAATTCTTCATTCAAGTATATCAACATTTTACAATGAAGATATATCTGTCAATCTGATAATCTCATAAAGTTTTCATGAAATTTACGGGTACTGGAATGAATGTTGGAAAGATACATTTTACATTTTTCCAACATTGTAATTTGTAAATTTCTCGGGTTGTTATAACTATCTTCATATTTTACTTACCAGCATGACACCATGAACGGTATTTTTCATTTGGTCCATGGATATGACTAGAAATTCGTAAAGTTTGACTGATCTTCCTATTTTTTCTACCTTATCGTATTTTATGAAGGTAAATCCAGTAAAGCGCTTTACACGCAGTAAAATTTTGGCTTTTGAATATTTGTCATAAACGTATGTAAGATTTTGAATCGTGTCTTTCTGGCATTTATTCCAGATTCTTTCTTTTAAAATGAAAACATGTATTTTATAAAATCGTTTGTACTGTAAATCCTAACAAAAGACTATTAAAATGATTTAAACGTTTTTAATTATATTAAGGGAAGTCCAACAAAATTGACAGGAAGTCGGGTTTACAATCAAACGCATGGATCCAATAGGTCATTTATTTTTTGAAAAACAAGTTTACCAATGTAGAATAAACATGGTGAATTTTTATATGCTATTTGTACATTTCAAGGAGTAACCTCTCATTGGTAGCATTAGAACCAAAACATAGGACGTCCGAGATCCAAACATAGTAAAAGAAATACTCAAATCCAAACAAATCGAAATAGGAAGCCAAAATCCGACGATAGGGACAAATACTAAGTGCAATACTTTTCGAAGCCTTTCATTTATTTAAATTATTTATCATAAATTAACGTTTGCAAACTCTTAGATCAGGCTTGGTCTTAGTTATTGATACTAATTGATTGAATTGCAGATTCCGAAGTGGAAGGCAGTGACAACAATACAACTGTGGCAACTGAAACACAAAATGTGCCTGACAAACGGAACCTGGAAACAAATTATACAGAGGCACAACCGCACAAAAATACTGGCGATCAATCTCAAAGTGACACACAGACAGAAAACCTGGAACTAGAAACGGCTTCATTAGATATTAATTCAACTCCTGATAGCAGTGGTTCGGGTTCAGAAGCGCGCAAAAAGCGAGATGAAACATCAGAATCAGAATGTAATATCCAGAATACAGATAAAAACGAACAAGAAAAAAAGTCACAGAGTGGCCAACAAGATACAAATCAAGGTAAAATAGAATCAAACAAGAATACGGGTGAGCACCAACCAACAAGCCAAGGTTTTTTAGTGTTCCAGGAAACTGCCAGCCAACAAAACCTTGGAAAAGGTGAACAAGCACGGGCGGCTAAAGAAATACATGTCCAACCAAGTGCTGATCAGGACAACCAAGGATCAAATGAACAGGACACTGGCAACCAAGGCCTCGATCAAAGCAATCAAACCTCACTGGCACAAGACGCCGCTGGTCAACAAAGCGCTGACCAAGGTAGCCTTTCACAGAAGGCTGGCAGCCAACCAAACCAAAGCGCCGATCAATTCAGTCAAGCCCCATCCGCCGCTATTAACCAAAGTTTCGATCAAGGTAGCCAAGGAACACCTGCACAGGACAATGGCAAGCAAGGCGCTGATCAAAGTGGTCAAGCATCTCCGGCACAGGATGACATTGGTAAAAAAAGTGCTGATCAAGGCAGCCTTTCACAAGATGGAAACCAAGGTAATGATCAAAGCAGTCAACCCACATCGACCCCAATTACCTCTA
Organism: Geukensia demissa; assembly: GCA_034783895.1. Lineage (NCBI taxonomy): Eukaryota > Metazoa > Mollusca > Bivalvia > Mytilida > Mytilidae > Geukensia > Geukensia demissa. The sequence continues at coordinate 11,160 of JARWCS010066307.1, read as the reverse complement.
CCCAACCAAGTGCTGACCAAGTCAGCCAAGATGTCACTAGTCAGTCAATTGGCAATAAAAGTAGCCAAACGCCCCCTGCACAGTATACTGTTAGCCAAGAAAATCAAATCACTGAACAAAGCAGTCAAGCAGCAGCAGCCAAAGATGTCTCTAGCCAACCAAGTACTGAGAAATCCATGCAAGATGTTCCTGCACAGGAGGCTTCTAGACAAAACAGCGAAGACAATGGTGAAAGCGGAAGGGTCCAGACACCCTCAGAAGCCACAAGTCAGCCTAGTGTTGATGTAAGAAAAGCACAGGCACAAGATACCACTGGCCAGCAAAGTGCTGACCAAAGTAGCAAAGGACCCGATTCAAATGTTAGTGGCAGCCTATTAAACCAAGATGCTGATAAAATCAGTCAAGCCGCACCCACAGCTGACAAAGGTAGCCAAGGAGCGCCTGCACAGGGCATCGGAAACCAAGTCACAGATCAGAGCAGTCAAACCCCACCGGTCCATGATGTCGATAGTCAACCAAGTGTTGATCAAAGTAGTCAAGCAGCACCGACCAACGGTAGTCAAGGAAACCAAGTCACAGATCAAAGCAGTCAAACCCCACCGGTCCATGATGTCGATAGTCAAACAATTGCTGATCAAAGTAGTCAAGCAGCACCGACCACCGGTAGTCAAGAAAACCAAGTCACAGATCAAAGCAGTCAAACCCCACCGGTCAATGATGCGGATAGTCAACCAAGTGTAGATCAAAGTAGTCAAGCAGCATCGACCACCGGTAGTCAAGGAAACCAAGTCACAGGTCAAAGCAGTCAAACCCCAGCGGTCCATGATGTCGCTAGTCAACCAAGTGTCGATCAAAGTAGTCAAGTAGCAACGACCACCGGTAGTCAAGGAAACCAAGTCACAGGTCAAAGCAGTCCAACCCCACCGGTCAATGATATCGATAGTCAACCAAGTGTCGATCAAAGTAGTCAAGCAGCACCGACCATCGGTAGTCAAGGAAATCAAGTCACAGATCAAAGCAGTCAAACCCCACCGGTCCATGATGTCGCTAGTCAACCAAGTGTCGATCAAAGTAGTCAAGCAGCATCGACCGCCGGTAGTCAAGGAAACCAAGTCACAGATCAAAGCAGTCAAACCCCACCGGTCAATGATGTCGATAGTCAACCAAGTGTCGATCAAAGTAGTCAAGCAGCACCGACCACCGGTAGTCAAGGAAACCAAGTCACAGATCAAATCAGTCAAACCCCACCGGTCCATGATGTAGCTAGTCAACCAAGTGTCGATCAAAGTAGTCAAACAGCACCAACCACCGGTAGTCAAGAAAACCAAGTCATTGATCAAAGCCGTCAAGCAGCACCGACCAAAGATGTCTCTAGCCAGCCAAGTACTGAGCACGTCAAGCAAAATATACCTGCACCTGAAAGTGGAAAAGTCCAGACACTTCTAGACACCACTGGTCAAACAAGTGTCGATATAGGTAGAAACCAAGGCACTCAACAAGAATGTTCTGACCTTCCAATGAGATATGAAGCAAACAGATTGATAATTGATTCAGGTGATTGTGAGATGTAAGTTTTAATTTACCATGCTCTTAGTGTTATATTTTCCAGGCAAAATTCAGTAAAACATATCAAAAGATTCTGTCAAACTGTTATATTACAACATATAAATCAATTGCCTTTTGTAATGTATAACCTCCCAAACAAACAGAAAGAGAAACCGATTTTCCGCAGAATTCACAACGGGAACTTGAGAAAACACTTACAAAAACATAACCTTATAGAAGATTGAAAAGAACGCTGTAAACAGTATATCAATTTACTTATATGTTCATGCACAGTAACAGTTTTTCCTGTTTGCCTACATTTGAAAAAATATTCTCTATTATTAAATGTTTTGAGGAAATGACTTATGTCAAAATTCTCCTCAAAGATTGTCTTATGTTTTCCAGAATATGTGAAACATCAGAAGATGACAATGAACACCAAAACAAGTAAGTTAAACATAACACATGTTTTTCATTTATATAACGTACAGATCACATCTTCAAGAAGTTTTGCCTTCATTTACTTTAGGGAACCCTACCCTATGAGACTCATATTTGTTTTCACCCTTATCCTCAACCCAAACCTTACCCTATTCTTAACCCTAACCAAATTTAACCCATAATCAAACCCTTACCGTACACAAAATCCCAATCCTTTAGTCTGGATCCCCTAAAGTAAATGAAGGCCAGAAGTTTGTTGAGAGTATTTTCGTTTATTTCTAAGTATGCACCAGTTTTACTATAAATTAGTTTTTTCATTTGTACGTTTACAACTCTTATTTCATAGAATTTCAAATCATCGAGGCAGTTTTATCATAAGATCAAATGAATCATCATTTTAATAGACTTTCGTTCGTTGTTGATAGTACAACCAACGTAAGTACCTTAAATGTCCTATTTATTTGAGAGTCCCTCCTTTGTCCAACACCTTTAGTTCTGATCAACCCCGGATTGGATATCAGGAATATCAATTTTTCATATTACGCTTAACCCACTAAAAGAACAACCTTTTTAGCACTAAATAACCTCATTTCTTTTAAAATGCATTATGACAGCGAAATCTTATTCTTTTAAATTCTAGGGTCGATGGAAGAAGTGAAGGTCAGCAGGAGAAAAACAATAAAAAATTGTAAGTGATTTTTATTTTATCTTCATGTCAGCAGAGTTATTTGTTGTTGTTAAGACACCCCATGGCCATCACTGCATATATAAAAGCAAATATAGCACTTAGCAAGATTTTCCTCTTCAAAGCAGAATTTAATTCTTCTTATGATATTTTCTAATTGTTTTACAATGCAAAGAATACAATTGCGGTAGGTCATCTTAATGTTATAAGAGCTTTTTGTTTATTTTTGTTATGTTCGATACATATTGAAACCAACATTTCTTTTTCAGAGATGACTATAGACCAGTAGCAAAAATGATCTATTCAATTGAAGGTAGTAGAAATGCACCTCTAGAGGCAACGGACGGTTGTGCTGATGTTTCTACTATAAGCATTGGAAACAAAGTCACTGTTGAAGTTGGGACGTGTCAAATGTAAGTAACGTTAAATCTTTAGCCGTCGAGCTTTGATAGTTTCGGAATACCGGTCTGAAATCTCGCCCTCTTCCGTCTACATTATTTATAAATTACTTAATAACAATAAATTTCCCTCAAAAACCTCACAACATCAATGAGGCAATTCACTGAATATTAATTTACACATTAACAATACTTGGAAGTTGCCATTGCTAATGATAAAGTACAAAAGCTTAGTAGAAGGTCAAATTTAGAAATCACCATAATGGAATTGAATACATCTAATAATTGCTTAAGCGGTATATTGAAGTTTTCTATGGAACTCGAAAGAAACCATGGCATTTTTCTTCAATAACTAAATAGCATTTGTTATTGCAGAAATATTGAAATTGAGGAAATTAAGAAAACTGAAAAGATTAGGAGCAATTATTGGCATCAGAGAATAGAAAAGTAAGTATAGGTTATATATATTATACAGACAAAACTTACGATATGAATCTGGTTAAGGGAGGAAGGAAACTGGCGGAAAGGTGAAAAAATATGGGATGAATGTCAAGGGAACTGCGTCATAGCTACAAAAAAGATCTTGAAAGTCTCTATTAGAACGTCCTCTGAGGTGGATACCATTCCGTTCGTGTGATAACTCCTATATCGTTTAAACTAAATCACAAGTGGCACATCATATACATGAATTTTGACAAGCATATTAATGACAAACAATAAAAACAGAACATACTCAGATTGTCACGACTCCTGACTTGGGGGAAAAGGTCATGCAACATGAAAAATCTTCAACATTTTCAAGAAAAAAAAACTAGATTAATTGAAAATGTATGTGATTACAAAAATGTTTTTCTTTACGATGAATTATTTAATATCCTAATTTTAAGACAAAAATATCAAGAAATCACTATTGTTTGAAATTTGAGCATGATATTATACCAGAATTTAACTATGTTATATACATGCCCAAGGGGAATGTGAGTGAAATAGTTTCGTTTTGATGGAAAGTCTGTGCTAATCTACTCTGCATTGTTCCAATTTCAATACTATATGTACTATCAAAGCGAGATATATATATTTATGCTGAGTGAGAGAATTATCTTGCTGTGGAGAACGTTAATTATTTCAATCCAATGAAAACTTTGGTTGATCTGCGAGAGATTTTCATTGTAGATTTTTTAAAATATGCAACACAATCCAGAGAAACCTTTTTTAAATTTCTTTAATTTGTTTCAGTGCATTACAACAATAAAACACCTAATTTGGTGGGAATCACGTACCGGTATATCAGTATCTGCTTTTATTTTTAAATTATGCTTCTTATCTTCGCTCGTTGCCAGTAGTATCTATGAAGTGAAGCAACTCTTATAAATTGTTTATTATTTGTATCAATCTATTTCAGGTCAAAATTGATCGCATCAGTTACGCTCAAATCGAAACAACATCGGCCAACAGTTTAAGAAGACGTTGCCAAATATTCCTCAAAACACAATCCGTAGAGTAGTTAATTTGATTCTCTTACTTTACCTGTACATATAGACTACAAATGTAAATATATTTATATGAAAATGATTGGTGTTGTCTGTATGAATGTTGTTTATTTAAGAAAATACGATACTTTCCTTTGTCAAGATTTCTGCATCCAAATGATATACATTTTGTGTTTTAGGAGAAAAATAACGTTTAATATAGTTTTGTAGTAATGTCAACAATTGACTTTTAAAAACTTTTTTCTGTAACCCAATGATTTATTATTTACTACATTGTGTATCCGTTCTTTTAATTTGTAATAGATTGACTTATTTTGTATTAATTTATTTTTAATAAAACATTTCTTTGCCAGGTTTTTTGTTTGATATTATTCCGAATGTGTACAAAATCATTAATGACTTTCTTATGTTGGATTTCGGATTTTCTATGTTTTGGTTATACTGCCGCTGATGCGATCTTACTTCTTGAACCAGAGGCTCCCATGTGCTTGAATTCATCTGGACGTTCCATATTGTCTAATTAAATAAAGTTTGTGTGTGGCAGATTTCTAGATAAGTCATCTTTGGTAATGGATCAACACGAAAGTAACAACACCTGGTAACCACCTTGTAAGGAACATTCACAGCATGTTTGGTTTCTATTTATTAAGCTGTTCTCGGTAAGACATTTGTATGAATTCTCCGTAAGGTCCTCTGTTAAATTATAAGTTACTCGCTAGCAGCCATAGTGGATGGCGGATTGGCAAAAATAATTCTGCAACCTGTAACGACCAATCAAGCAATGTTTGGTTCCATTCCATAATGTGGTTCTCTAGACGATTTTTGTTTGAATTTCCTATAGGTTCCTATATTAAAGTAATTGTCCCGCGGGCAGCGTTATTGAGTAACGGATTGGCACTTTAGTAACAACACTTGGTTAGCACCAATGTCATGTTTGGTTTCAATCAATTTAGCGGTTCTCTGGAAGATTTTTGTATGCATATCCCCTAGTGTCCATTGTTTAACTTAGTTCCCTAATAGGGGCTATGTTGTATGACAGAAAAGCACCAATGTAACAACACTTGGTCGGCACCTTGTAAGGAACATTCATGGCATGTTTGGTTTAAATTATTTAGCCGTTCTCTATAAGATGCTTTTTGTATGGATTTCCCATATGGTCCTTTGTTAAAGTTCATTGCTGGCAGTCATGTTGAAATACGGATCGGAACCAATTAAAAACATTTGTTCAGCACCTTGTAAACAGCGTTATTGCAATGTTAGGTTTTTATCCATTATGCCATTTTCTATAAGCTTTCAGTATGAATTTCCCCTAGGGTCCCTGTTAAAATAAGTTCCCCAAAAGCGGCCATGATGAATCAGGGATCACATCGTCAGCAAATTGAAAGGAACATTTATACCGTGTTCGGTTTCAATCCATTCAGTCTTCTTTAGATGAAGATTTTTGTATGAATTTCCCCTAGACTATGTTCCCCGCTGGCGGCCATGTTTGGTAACGGATTGACACCAATGTTACAAAACTTAATAAGCATCTTGTAAAGAATATCCATGCAGTGTTTGGTTTCAATCTATTAAGCCATTCTTTAGAAGATTTCTGTGTTAATTTCTCCGATTGGCTTTTGATAACTTTAGTTCCTCACTAACGGCCAAAGGCAACAATGTAACATCAATTGGTCAGAACTTGTAGACACATTATTGCCATGCATCGTTTTCATCCATCCATCCCTTCTCTAGTAGAAGATTTCTTGTATGAATTCCTATGGGTTCTATGTTAAAATACGTTCCTCTTTACGGTAATTTTAGATCACTGATCGACACCAACATGCTATGTTTGTTTTCGATTTATTCTCTCGTGCTCTAAAAGAAGATCTGTGTATGAATTTCCCAAAGGGTCCTTATTAAAATAAGTTCCCCGCTAGTAGTGGTCAAGTTGGATGACGGTTTGGCACTAAAAGTAAGAACACTAGGTCAGCTACTTGTAAGGAGCTTTCAAACCATGTTTTGTTACAATCCATTTAGCGGTTGTCTAAAAGAATGTAAGATTTTTTAATGATTTTTTTCATAAAGCCCTATGTTAAACTTAGTTCTCGCTTGCGGTCATGTTTGATGACGGATCGGCACCAACGTAATAAGACTTATTCAGCACCTTGTAAGGAACTATCTTGTGATGTTTGGATTCGATCAATCTCTAGTGCTTATAAAGAGGATTTGCAACAACATTTGGTTAGCCCTTGTTCGGAACATTCATGCGAAAATTGGGTTAAATTCCGATGGCGGTTTTTGTATAAATTTCCCCTTGAGTCTTATGTTAAACTAAATTCTCTACTTCAGCTATGTTGGATCACGGATCTTCACAAAAGGAATTACAATAGGTCAGTACCTTGTCAGAAACATATATGCCATGTTTGGTTTTAATGCATACCGCCCTTCTCTAGAACAGATTTTGTATGAATTTCCAACAGGGCCCTATTTTTAAAAAAAAAAGTTAAACGATGGCATCCATATTGGATGATATATTAACAACAAATAACCAACTCTTGGTCAGCACCTTGTAAGAAACATTCATGCCATGTTAGGTTTAATCCATTGAGCCGTGCTCTATAATATTTCTATATGAAAATCCACTAGGGTCTTTGTTAAACGAAGTTCCCCATAAGCGCCCATGTTGGATCGGCATCAAAGTAACACTTGGTTTGGTCATCACCTTGTAAAGAACATTTATGTCACATTTGGTGTCAATCCGTTACGCCGTTCTTAGATTTCTGTCTTTATTTTTATCCTGCCTGGGGACGTTTGATAAATAAGTTCCCTACTAGCGGCTATGTTGTATCACAGATCGGCAACACACCCGATCAGTACCTTGTAAGAGACATTAATACCATGTTTGGTTTCAATCCATTCAGTCTATCCTTGATTCTATCTTAAACTAAGGTCCCTGCTCGCAACCAAGTTGAATAACAGATTAACGCAAAAGTAACAAATCTTGGTCAGCAACTTGTAAGGAACGTTCAAACAATGTTTTAATCCATTTAGCGGTTGTGTAGAAGAATATAAGTTTTGTGTATGAATTTCCTATGGTTTTACTTCAATTATATATATAAATATGAATGAACAGTAACTCATTTAGATGAGTACCTGTTAAGTCGAACATTAGTATATTATATGTGTATGTGGTCATGCCATTATCTTCTTCGTTGTAACTTGATTTAAACTTTTACTTTTTGGTTCAGAAAAACTTCATCTCTTAATATTATGTTTAAGTGCATGTTCGCATTCACTTGTTTTCACAATTCCATTGGCCCCTTTCTTTTTTCTCACTTCCTATAGTAAATATAAGACATTTATTAATATTCTTTTGTCAAGTTGCGTTTACTATCAACTGTCTGCATTAGAAGACGGATAAGTATGTTTCCGAATCCTACTAAGTAATTATCTTGTGTATTTCATTGTTAAATTGACTATAATGAATAAATATGTTTAAACTAACACCAAAATTGTAAAACTATGCCAGCCCCTTGTAAGAAACATTCATGCCAAGGACACAACTCTCTGTGAAGAGCTATACAACGCACAGATTAAATGATATGAAAACATGTTAAATGGATCGCATACTATAGCAATTTTCATTAATATAACAATGAAAATAGACTTAAAAAACAAATCTACATGGATTATCTGATACAGACGAATCGCACTTTTTCACAGCCGCATGCCATATGCGGCAGGGTTAAACCAGTTTAATTTGACCTAACCACCCCTTTATGTTGTGACCAAAGATGAAAATTAATCCAAAATAACTCAGCTAAAGGTATTCTGTAGAAGTCATAGAAAACATTCAATGTACCCATAAATGTACATTATCAAAATCAAACGCATGTACAATGGTGATACTTCATTAATTAGTGTAAGCTTCAAATGTTTTCCGAATGAAACATGTGAAAAGTCAACCTTTTTAACAGGGGAAGTAATCAAATACAGTATTTCTCTAAATATTAAGTGTAAAGTAGTCATCATTTAGCAGAATGTTGTTCTTTTTTTTGCAGAACAACCAGGTGAAATGTTTCATTTTATAAAGACTGGGAAAAAAGGGAAAGCAGAAAACGGTAACGCCAATCAGGAAATAACCAATCAACATACTTATCAACTTTTAGAAGATGGTTAACCACAACATAGAAAACTAAAAAAAAAAAGAAAAAGAAAAGAGACACAGACCTAATTCAAAATAAGACTAATAGTAATTTATGATAACAGTTCGACCGTAATAAAAACATCACCCGTGTTGTTCATTCGCAGTGAATGAGATTGACAAAGAGAATCCCCAATAAGAGAAAAATTCACCTTTTGTGGTCTCTTCGTCCGCATAAGAATACAGACACTTGGATAACACACAAGTTATCAGGTGAACAAGAGGCTACTAGGACATTGCTTCTTATCAATTTAAAATGATGATTAGAAAACTGACTTCTAAAAGAGTATAAATTTCCGTCTTCCAATATTAAATATGAGGCAAAGCGACTAAATTAATAAAACAGTAAATCTTATCACATCATTGCAAAGGTCCTTGCATATCTTTTCAAACATTTTGTGTATAAACATTCAAATATACTGTTGCTTTACAGACGTTACAGGTGAGCAATGATAAACCAAATTACCCACCAGATTAACCTTTGTTCTAAAACTGTAGAAGCAGTCAATTTAATATTTATGTTAGTCTCTTTATTATATTTTCAAAACAATTTTATCTTGCACTGATTACTGAAAAATGAAAGAATTTAGAAAAAGATTATAATGGACTGAAATATAGATTTCCCATCTTTGCTGATGTCAAAATATAATTTCTTAGAGTTTTCTGAATCCTCCCACACATATATATCCAGGTATTCTCCCTCCAAAGATTCACCATAGTAATGAAGTTGAATTTTGGAAATTCCATTTTTGACATTTTCTTCGAAATGTTTTAAAGACCCTTGACTACTACATAGATGTGCAGCATCCACTGCATACCTAGCATAGCTTGCCCAGTTTGTGTGATTGTAATTGTCTGTAAAAGTCCATGTGACCTGAACTCTTGTATGACCCGTTTCTGAAGGTCTCTGAAATTTATCTATTTTTAAAGAGGACTTGTCTTTAGCAGAATCAGCATATTTTTTCTTCCACCAGTCCGGCAGTGAAGTCGGCTTTCTAGTAATGGGGTCAATGTACACAACCTGGTTGACATTAGACATGACCTCTGTTCCATCTGATTCCAACCGTACCGTTGTCAATGCATTCAGTGAGGAATTACCTATATATCCACCCTGAACTTTGACAAGCAATGACTTATTTATGACAGACAAATCATACAAATTTTTCATGAATCTGAGTTCACTTGTGACTAGAAACGTCATGTGATCTTTGGTTAATTCTTGAAAATCCCTGAAAGTTTCCCCAGAATCGTTCATTGGTGCATGATGGACAAAAACACGTGAAGAGGAACACAGCTGCATCATTTCCCACAACTTCGGTTGTCCTGAAAACAAACACAGTGCATGGTTATGACCAAATTTGTCAGAAAATAATACGCAATTACTAGGGGTCTGCTAATAAGAAAAATGTCCACCTCCACTGTTAAACATTTTTGTAAGCATGAAGGGGTCTCTTATTGTGTAATTTACTAATATTAATATAGGGAATAAATTTGTTCTAAATAATTTAAATATGGTTTTTTTTCACAAACCATGTTGTTTTCACAATTTTTTTCATTATTTCAGAATAAAAAGATAGGGATTATTTGAACAGAGAACAAATAGCAGGTCTTAAGCGGGATATGACTAGTCACTGTGAATAGTCTTGGAACGAAGGACGCAGGGAAATTATCTTTTCGTTGTCTAATATAACAAAATAACTATTCTGTCACTTTAGTTTTTGCAAATAAATTTCGACAAAGACCAGATAAAAAAATTTAAAAAAGAACAACTTTTTTATGAGAAAAGTCTAGGAATTTGAAAGGTGTAAACCTCCAAACTGCTGCAAAAAATAAGCAATGTTTAAACAAAGAAATTATTGAAGATTCCAGTCGTCTTTTGGGGGGGAAAAGTAAACAGATATTTTAGGGCGCGGAAAACGGTATTTTGATCCTAACTTCATAGTTGTTCCAATAATTTTGGACCCAGTTTATCAAATGTAGATCTGTACAAGACCTACATTTTCTATGTTACATGCATGATATCAGCTATCTATTACTGCATTCATTTTAAAAGCCCCATTGTATACTATATATATTGATAGCCTTAGATGGCCTCTAAGTTCGAAAATATGAAGTTGCTAAGGAAATTGACATTTGACACAATTTTGTTAATCTTACTATGTCAAATTATCCGAATATCAGGAACTGTTTACCCTTTCCAACCACCTTAATTCACCTCGTTTTTTACTGGTGTTCCCATTGTTCATAGTTTTGTGTTGATTTTTAGTCTTGTTCGTGTTATGGGATTGCCGTGTATGTCGACTATGCCCTTTTGTCTGGCCCTTCGATTTTGTTTCTCTACATTTTTGCTATTTGAAGTTTCTTTTTTCGAGTTACAAGCAAAAACAAGTCGATATGTTACCAACTTAAATTGTAACC
>JARWCS010066092.1:0-15788 GCA_034783895.1 Geukensia demissa | reverse complement strand
AGTTCCAAAACGTGCATCAAAACAAACAGTGAAAGGGAAAAGGCCTCTTAAAAGAATAAAACCTGTTCTTATGTGTATAGTCTGTGACAAACAGATTTTAGAGTCAAATGAAGTGTTAGACGACAAGGATCAAAGTATTCAATGTGACAAATGTCGGTTATGGTTTCATTGGATATGTGGAAACATAAATTCAGACAGTGATGAACTTGTAGAGGATGAGTGGTGCTGCCAAACATGTAAATTATTTCCAAGGAATTAATAACTAAAATTTTTTGCTGAAAAACAATTACTTGATGCATGTATAAAATATCTATGCAGTTTATTTAACAAGCGGTCCATAAAAATTGCACAAAGCTGAACATGTTGTTACAATGTCGTCTATCAGTGGCAGTAATGTAAAAGGTAAAGTGTATTTTAAAATTTGAAATGTTTTAAGTCTTTGTATTGCCCTTTCCACATGTATTCTTAAGTTAGCAACTTCCTTTGTAGCTTTCACATTTTCACAAGACATTTGTTCTGTTCCTTTTGCCGCTGGTGGCATTATTAATGTCCCCCTTTTCATCATTATTTCCTCTTTCACAAGAAAGCCTCGGTCTGCCATGATTTGGTCACCAGGGTCTATCAAATCAATAAATCCGCTGTTGATTGTAATATGTCTATCAGATGCTCTGCTTCCCCAAGCCTTTGACACAAAACTAATACAACCTCGAGGACTAATTCCTATTAGAACTTTGGCTGTATTGTGTTTTTGTAGTCTGACCATGTAACAGCTTGCAATAAAGGTTCTCTGGGTTTTTCGATGAAAAACTCTGTACAGTCAATTGTACATCTTAAGTTTGGATAACTGTTTTTAAAACAATCTGGGAGATTAGCCCTAGCACTTATCTTATCAGGATAGTATATCATCCCCCGAAGGGATTTAGCCAACACTTTAATCCATGTATTAAAAACACATGATGCAAGAGACGATGAAATTCCAAATCTATCAGCCAGGTCCTCGTTCATCAAACCAAGTCGTAACTTCATAAGCACCATTAACAGTTCATCTTTAATTGATAATTTTCTGGAAGGACCAAACTTTTTGGGTGATTGTATAAATTTTCGAATCTGCTTAGATCCAAGAACATGTTTAGTTCCTCTCCAATATGCCATTTTTTCTACCTTCGGGTGCACATATTCATACAATAAATCAAAAACTTCTCTTGATAGCAAGCCTGTATAGTACTTGATTTTTTTTGTCATTTTTTTATAATTGCATCATATCCAATTTTTTGGTTTAATTTAGTTGTCTTTTTATTGACATTTTTAGCATATTTTAATTGTCTTTCCAAATCCTTTATTTTATTTTGTAGTTGATTTATGAGAGTTTGCTGGTGTAAGAATTCTCTTTCATGCCTAACTGCAGGTGTGTCCTGAACAATGTCACTATCCGCCGATCCAACTGAGTATGAATGTTCGGATAACACATTCTCAGAAATAGCACGCATATCCAGTTTCACCCGGAATGGCCTCGGCAGTATAAATATAATCTGGCATCGAATCTGGTACATGTAGATCAACTACATTTTCAGATTTTGCTTTCTCTTCATCTAATAACACCTTGGAAAGTTTTCTTTTTTAAGGACTGGTTCCCCTCTCTCAGCATATGGTCTAGACTTTTTTGTAGGGAAGGTGCATCATGTCCCATACATAAAGTTGGATCTGGATTTTCTGATGTTGGTTTTCCATCAAGGAAATGTTTGCTACAAACCCTATGGTTGTATGTTGGTGTCCAAAGTTTTCCTGATTTAGGATCTTTTCTGTTGATAGTTTTTATCCATCTCCTTCGTCCTTCTGGGTCCTTCTTCTCTGTTGGAAATGTCCACAATTCAAAGGGAGGGTCACAGATACACAAACTTGTGCCAAAATGACAGTTGTACTGTTTGCAAATATCTGCTTTCCAATTGCGTAAATGGTATGTATTATTCGAACACCCAACAACTGCACAAATACAAGTAGGCATTATATATCTGAAACAAATTAATATATAATTTATTTATATATATTGCAAAAGTGATGTCTTGAAATATGTTTATGAAACAAAACAAATTTAAATATAACAGATTATAATAGTTGTTATAATACTGTCAACAGAAAATAAATTTACAACTAATCTAGTACAATCTTTATATTAAACAAAAAAAAAAACATAATTATAAAAATAATTACTTAAAAGTTTTGAGAAATATTGTTAATTTGCTAAATGTGTTAGTTAAGTTGACATAAAATATTATTAGATATTTACCAGTTCTTTGACTGTAAATCCAATTATCCTTTCTCCAGAGCGTTATCTACTATGCACGTGTAAAGGTTTGTTTGCATCTTGTTACCTAAAACTTGAACTCTCGCAGACGTGATTAATACGAGATAAGAAAAATCAATATGGAGTACGAAACTGCAGATACACTTATTGAGTTTGATTGTTGAGACGGGAGATGTAACATTATTACAATATTTCAAACAGTACTATAAGTACTTTGTTTATAAATCATAAAGAGTTTTCTCCCATTGAATCGTCTGTATTGCATAATGTGTAAACCCAAATGTATCATGTGTGGTTTTTTTTGGAAAACAAGTTGAACACCAAAGGCGTTTTCTTATCATTCCTGCCATTTCGTCATATAAACATTAACAACACACGACATCTTGTTACAGATGAGAAACTGAGCAACCAATATAGAAACCCCAGTTACACTCGGCTCGGGAAACGTTCCCGTCCGAGACGGATTAAAAATTTATACATCCAGACCAACCTACGGACGCTCCTTAGGCAGGTTTTCTGCCTGCAGGCGGAGAAATCGGAACCAAGCAAATATCTAAGAGATACGTTTAACACTTCCTGATCAATATTGTCATTTATGCTTATCAGTCAACATACCACTACATCCATCATCGCCAAAATCATGCCAGTGATGCAAATATTCGACGTTGGAAGCAGATGATAAGATCTAAGGAGTCTTATAGTATATGACTAAGCACACCCCTTTCCCTTACCCTTGCTATATGTTATGTTGTATGATCGTAAGTGTTATTGTAAAATCTGAGTGTAAGTTGTTCCCCTTTACCCGCATTTTGTTCTTCTTGTGTTCATATTGAGAAGTCTGAATAAAGTGTTGAATTGGCTGTTCACGTCTTTTTGTCTTTTGGCCGTTTGAAGATGGAAAATGCAGACTTGGGACGTTCCCCAGGTCTGTATCATGGTGGAGAACACCAAAAGATCCGCATTTTGAATGTTTGATGTGCTTTATGTGATCTTGACTTTTCGTTATTTGTATCCTAGTCTCAATGGTACCCTATAGTTATAAGATATCGAGGTAAAAAACTAAAAAGAAACTAACTAGAAGGTCACAAGGGCACCCTTTGTAAAAATGCGTCGGGAATCAACAAGCCAAATTAACCATGAACAGTAAAAAGGTGCAACGGAGCCAGTCTGTCAAAACAAAAGAAACACCTAAATATTGGATTTATGCACTTGGAAATTAAATAGAGATAAGGTTTACGCAAAACTGGATATTTTACCTATACAAGATACCCATCAGATATATGATGCCACATTTTGCAGTATTTGGAAGTTTGTTTGATTTCTTTAACATGTTAAATTTGTATTGGGCTAACACATGTATCGACAGCAAAACGGCATATTTTCATATGACCTGTCAAACTTTAACACTGACCTCACTTGAATAAGTGTGCTAATCTGCCACACGTGCGTACATCAAGAACTCCGCCCTCTTTACATTTTACAAACATTAAAGATCCAATAGAAAGATAGCGTTAAATAATAATATCATAATACACCACACTGGCTGTAAAGGTTAGTACCTACAACAAGTAGTTTGACAACTCTATTACAATGATATGGCCAGTATATTACATTCTACTGAACCTGTATGACTAAATAATATCCTAATACACCACACTGGCTGTAAAGGTTAGTATCTACAACAAGTCACCTGACAACTCTATTACAATGATATGACCAGTATATTACATTCTACTGAACCTTTATGACGAAATAATATCATAATACACCACACTGGCTGTAAAGGATAGTACCTACAATAAGTAGTTTGACTGCAATATTATTCATGGGTATAAAATTTTCATGGTTTTTGTATACACTATTTTGTCTGAACTAGTCATCATGGTTTGAAGAAAAAAACAAATATAGCATTCAACTAAAAGAATAAAAAAGATCTGAATGGTCTTTGGCATATTCCTCTACACATTTTTGTTTTTAAAAAATATGAGTTTTTAACTAATTGTAAGCTTTATTTCTTTGATGTATACATAAGTGTAGATTTCTTATTTACTATAATAGCTTGAGATCATAATGTGTGTATTTTGTACTCTTTATCAAACACATATTTCAATTATTACTTAATCATGTAAAAAAAATATTTTTCTAAACAGTTTTTTAAAAATTAAAGTCTGTAAAATTTAGAATCTAAAAACATAAAATATTTTCTTCAAACCATGCTATACCAGGGAGTACAATTAGTTTCACAATACATATAATAAATCTGATAAAATAATTACCATTTGAAGTGATAAAATGTAATGTAAGGCCACAGAAAGTTCTAACTTGGGCAATATAAAGGTAAAATTTAGTACCTCCCTCCTTTATCTAATTTTGTATGGCCTTATTTTGTATTTAATACCCAATGGCTTTACAAACTAAACATGTAAAACTGTCATTTTCCTCTTTCTTAAAACCTTCACCTGCACATAAACAATGCACCCATCTTTTGCAAATGTCACACTGCACCCAATCAAGAACTTTTTGTTTTGGGAGTGTATTGATGGTGCAACACGGCAGATCACATTGTCCCTTGTTATCCTTGGTGCCCTCTTGAAAGAACCTGTGGGCTACATACTGACGGAAATCTTTCACATGAAACTGCCATAGTACCACTGGGATTGTCCTGTTAATAAGCTGCTCTGCATACTGAAGAAAAAAAGATAAAAATAATATTAGGCTAATTTTATTATATGATTCAGTACCTGTCAATTTATCAGAAAGATGTTATATAATTGTGGAACCAATGTAGAACAGTTTTTATAAAACAAAAATTCATTACTTGTAAATGGTGCCAATACATTCAGTATGAAGCAAGCAGAAAAAAACTTTTCACTAATCATCTGTATTTAATACTTTTTTATTTAATATTCATCAAATCTAGCCACAACTCAAAACAAACTGTAACATGAAAAAATTATGTGAAATAATGTGAAATGATATTTGATATGTTTTGGGGACTTCCAATAAACCCACATTAAATGGGTAAATTGCCTTTTAATCTTATAGTTCAGTGTGGTAGCAAGAAAAAAAATGATAATATCTTAAGACTTTTGATATTGTTTCTTTACTGCAATAATAACTCTCTTATAAAGTATCAACAAAGAACACATGCTATCATTGTTATTTTTATTTAAAAAGTAAAGATTGGTAATCTATTTTGAAATATAAACAAAGCACCACCGACTGTGAACATAAGAATACCATGAAGAAAACCATGAAATAATTTTTTTTATTGATAGAATGTTTTAAAAAATAATGTAGAAGATTTTAGAAAATAAAAAGTGAGTTGGAAGTTAAATTATAGTAACATCTACTGAAAAATTTCAGATAAATAAATCTTGAACAAACTTTGTAAATACATGAAATGCATTAGATCGTTTTCATAAGAAGACCTTCCCAAAAAGTTAAAATGCTCAGTCATCAATCACTTATATTATTAAGCATTTTCTAACTGGCTTTTTGAAGAAATGAAAGGTGAACAATAATAATATACAAAATGCAAACTATTCTTACACAGGGATTGTCATACGATAATAACTACAACCAGTCATACCATTAAAATAAATATTCCACAACTACTGCCATCAGTCTGCTTTGGTGTAGAATATGAACGTATAGTCCAACCTACTGGAGTCTCTGGTAAGGATTGTGCTCTTTTATCCATGTAATTTCTATAGAATAAACATACATTAGAATACAAAATAGTCCTACTTCTAAGGAAAATATCTCTGTCTTGCTAATTGCATCAAAATACTTTACCGTCATGGTATTTAAATGGCTTTAATTATTTTTCATCAAATGGATGTGTTTGTTCTGTTGACAGTATCAGATTTGAAATATACAGCAATAGTAAAAAATATCTCACATGAAATGCTGACAATGCCTTTTCTCTGTCGTTTCATAACCAGCCATTGAATTTAATACACCAACTGTGCGATCCCTTGTGTTGGCTGCCAGTAATATCCAGTGATTTTGATTAACTCATATTGGTAACAAAATCCAGTAGTACAGAGAAAATTTAACCTTAAAAGGGAAAAGAAATAATATCAGTTATAGTTTTCTCCTTATTTTAGTTAATACAATGTCAATTACCATTTATGTTTGATTATAACCTACAGTGTTGTGATCTAAATTAATCTAAACTAGTTTTTATAGTCTCTTATCCTTGTTTTGTCACACCACTGTCCCATATAAGGGAAAAGGTTGAGCACTCACTGACCAGTTTAACCCTACCACATAGTTTAAATACCTATCCCAAAACAGGAACATGTAGTACAGTCTTTGCCATTGTTTTTTTTTCTTTTTTCAATACATTAGCTTAATTGTACTTTTTCTTAAAAAAATTCACATTTTGTATTTTTGGAGTCTTATACATTTATGCTTTAGACCTTGATCCTATGGAAGTGTAAATTTACTCTTTATTGTGTGGATAGTTGTTTCTGGAACAAACATACCATATCTTTTTATATTAAGGTATATTTAGTGTATTTTTTCAATAAGAAATAAATTATATAAAATTGAATTGCAAGACGTCAACATTTAATCTACTTAAGAAATAATTCTTTTTAATACATATGTATGTACATACCTTTTTATAAAGACATTTATCAAATTCCTGTCCATCCCAGTAAAATGTAAGAAAACATGGAAGGCAATAGACATCGTGTCTTCTCTGGGAATTTGCATTTCTTGCAAGCAAGTCTAAATATGCATGAACTACCTATATTGTAAAATTGAAATTTAAGATGAAAATAACAGAAGAATACACCAGAAAGAGTATTTGACATAATACAATATTTCTAGATTATGACTCTACTTTAACCCTTATGATAGCTCTGTGGTACTTGTTGGTAGATATTTTTAATGCATGTATAATAATACATTTCCACTGGCACCTGAATTCATCACTCATCAGATGACTTACAATTTTGTATTTTATGACATCTACTCTATTGGAAAAAATATTTTTTTAACATATCAAACAACTAGACAATAAGCTAAGTATTTAAAACTGCTTGTGTGTGACAATTTGGGGGATTTCGTACACAAATCACAGCATCTATGATATAAGTTCTAGCTGCAAAATAAAACTTTCTTGCCAAATGATTTCTTGCTGTGTTTCACATATAAAAAAACAATAAATAAACTGTTAGAACAAATAAAGCTTTCTCCAAAATAACTCCCACTAATACCCTGGTTATGAATAACTTTTTTATCATTCTAATGTCTTCCTTGTTATACCCATAAAAAAACTTTTATTGATATCCTTCCTGTCTAATAAAGAATGAGTAAATAATCTGAATTGAGAGAACTACTAATAGGCATACCTTATCATTAAGCCAGTTGTTTCCCTGTAAGGTTCGTAAGTCTTGCTTTTTTAATGGTGTGTTAACCACTGTCAAAGTCTCTACAGCTTTGATTTCATTTCTGATCTCATCTGGTCTTAATGGGATATCCATTAAAAAGCCCTGCTGAGGAACTGACAGAAGACTGTCAAAAAATATGTCTGGTGCTACATGGTATGTGTACGCTGCTGTCAGAAGTGCACCTGTTATCTGTCATGAACTAATTTTCTTCTTTTCATACATGATATGTTTGTCAGGTACAATTTTCATTGCCTTCTCAACTAAATCATCTACAATGTTGCTGCTGAACTTTTTGTTGGACTCATTACAAAAGGAATAAACTTGATTTGATATTGTGTGAATTGCTGACTGTCTAACAGAGATACACGATGGCAGGTTAAATTGAAGGCTTTCTACTTGGTTATACAATCGCAACAATTCCTCTGAACTTATATTACCGATAAACAGCTGTTTTTCTTGCTCTGTGTTTGTTGAATCTGAATTATCAATTGGTAACAGTAATTAATATAAAGCAATGTTTAAAATGACATCATGGGTATTCCGAATGCCTGGAACAGCTTAGTATTTACTCATGAAAACCAAAATTGCTTCAAAATCAAATTAAAAAATAAAAGATGTACAAGGATTTCAATAAATTTCTTGACAAATGCCAATGAATCTGTCAAACTGAAACAAGTACCGGTAACTATTTAGAAAAAGTACAAAGTATAGAACATTTGGTTTTTAGGATTGTTCTAAATTTTAGAGTTGCATTTGTTACTAATACTTACCACCTTCCCCTACCCTTCCCCATATGCTGTTATCAAATGCTTTGACACGTTCATTGACAGACATCTTTTTAGTTCCCTGTCCTAAGAGTAAAATATATAAATGTTGTAACCAGTTATCACTCAAATTTTTGGATGTATTTAAAAAGAAATAACACTTCATTTTTCAATCTTCAAAATGTAAATCATCATCATCATCATCATTAATTTTCAAGTTTTATTGGCTGAATAAGTTTCTTTGCTTTTTTAGTTGAAGGAGCATCAATTCTGGTAACAGAATTTTGACCAAAAAAATCCATAGGCCTTGAAAATATTAACCAAAAGAATGTTACAATTTCTATTCAAGATATAACAATAATGAAAGAAATTTCACACTAATTCTCTTGTTTAAGTGACATATTTTTACTCCTGGTTATAATTTCTTTACAATAAGCCAGACAACATGCAAATGTGCATTTATTATGTTAAATTGTTATGTAACTATGTTAATTCCCTATGATACCTAAACAAACTTAAATTTACCTGATGTGGTTTTTTTGTCTATTCACTCTGGTAGCTGAAAAGGATAACTTTAATTTCTTCCTAGGAGGACAAGCATCTACAAAATAATTTTTGCTTAGGGAAAAAAGTGAAATTAATCAAAAAGTATAATGTATGTAGTTATATAATAAGGTAGGCTACAGAAAAAAATAGAATTTGGCCTTCGCACTAAATTAGCTGAAACAATGCAGACTTTTTTATGATTTTTTTGGTCCAGTTTTAATTCTTAAAAAATGCTTCATAAATCATTCTTATTGTTGCAGTTCTCTTATGTATATAAGTATTCCCATATAGCTGTAATGTGAGAAAATGAAATTTTGAAATTTTCAGTAAATCCAATAATACCTATGTCTTTTTATGGATTTTACTAAGGCCATTCTTAATATATTTCTAGTATGATAATATCATTTTGCCAGCATTAAGGTAACAATATAGAAAATAAATAATTAACACACATTATACCTTTGGTTTCTTCATTATCAAATTTATCTTTTGATTTGTTATCACTGGTGTCTTTACCTACATCATCATCTGAAAAAAGTGTAATTAACATATTTTAAAACTTAACACTGAATATGTAAATATGCCTCAATGAAACATAAGATTGTTCATTTCATAGGTCTCCTTTTCTTAACCTAATATGTATGTAAAGATTCTGCAAGAGCAATCATTGACCATGGTAAAAGTCAATGCATATTCTATGTTTGTGTCACCAGATGAGTTCAAAAATGCCAAAGAATTTATAAAAAATGTCAAAGATTTTATACTGAATAATAATCTCTTTTGTTAAATATGTATGTAATTATTGAAATGCACTTACTTTCACTAGATTCTTCTAGGTATGTTGTCCCAGAAATAAGCTCTTCAAATACATCTTCCACGAAATGTTGTGGCTCTGTAAAGAGTATAATTCAAAAATGAATAAAAATAGTTTTATTTTTACTTGAGACTATCTAGAAAAAAAAACAAAACATAGACAGTCAAAGAAAAAAAGGGCCAGATATTTTCTAATTTACCAATCGTTCCCTGAAAGATAATATAATATTCTTCTTGTTTTAGAGAATCAAATTCATATACAGCTTGAACATCCTACATGACTTTAATATTGAAGACAATTACCCTTCAAGTTTTGGTGATTCAAATGCCTCAGATTTTGTAAAAAAATCAAATATGAAAGGGAAAAGACAAAGATCAAAGGAATTTAATAATGAATTATCATGATTATGATGAAAATGCATGAGTCTCACACAAAATCTGTGACACTTGACAGAGCAGAACCTTTAATTATCAGCAAATAACAATAAATTAATTTAAATTGAAAAGGCTTAGTATTCATCAGGTTCTTTTGTCCTGCATCAATTGGAATTTGTTACATACTTTCTTCCATTTGCTGGTTGCTTGTTTCAAGTGTGACCTGTTCCCTGTCTTTGCATAGATCATCTGAAATTATGAAAACATAGTATATCACATGTATATATATTTCTATATAAAAAACTGACATAAATAAGTGTTCATTAACTAAAATTTATTTTGTACATATCTATTTAGGGCATCTGAGTGAAATAAAACAATAGACATTCATCCAACAAAGATTCCAAAATTGTGCTTTTAGGGTTGTGATTACAATCTGTTTTATGAAGGAATGAAGGAAATATGCACCACGCATATTTTGCTAACATTTCTTGTTATAGATAAATAGTCAACTATTTTTCCAAGTTTTTATTTTCAAAATATACCAAGGTAAATTAAATGCATACCTATTACCACTGTAGATTGTAATTTAGAAACCTTTGTTGCCCTCTTTCTTTTTCTGACTGGCAATTCCTTAAACTTTTTCTTATCACATGATGACTTGTTCAGTGCTGAAAAAATAAAAACATTTTTTCCTTGTTTTCTAACCAAAGTCATTAGCAATTTAACTGTTGACAAAGATGCAATAATACTGTTTAATATGAATGAATATATCATCATAATATAAAGATCACATCTTCAAAATATTTACAGATAAAGCTGACATTCTATGTTTCTAATCTTCATTGTTCCACTATTTACAGTGTTACATCAGAAGACTTTCAGCTGATAGGAATTAAAATATGTTATGTTGTATCAATGACTTAGGGTAACAATTTTAGTAAACTGTATGATCCCTAACAAAAATAAAAGTAGTACATATATATACATTTGTATAATGTTATTTGTTAAATATGTGCATTTGACATGAGGATTCTGAGAAAATGCTTCTCTCCTTCTCCTATACATAGAAAAACAAATGTTTTCTACTACATTATGTACCTTACAAATAATTGCACCATTGTACATTAACATCTATGCTAAAAAAAATGCCACGAATTCCTGTCCTTTTTTCCTGCATGCATGTACTTAAAAAAACAAAACAATTACTTAAACCATGTATCATTTTTTATTCTTATATTAAAAACACTGTTGAGTACTTACATAGTTTTGGTTTCCTCTTAGTGATACCAATGGGTGCTTTGTAGGAACTCTTCACTGTTGGCTTTGAATCTAATAGTGGAAGTTGGTTGTCTGATGGTAATGACACTTGTAGACGTTCTCTTATCTGTATAACAGCAGCATACGCTTCTTGCAGAATGTCTGCTGGTACTTCCAGATATGTCATGCCTTTGATAAGTTCCAGTTCCTCTCTCAAATTTTTACTGATGTCTTTGACCTTAGTTTGTCCTCCATCCGATGGCTCAAATTTGACAGAGGGTTCAGAATTAACAGAGAATTCAGAATTTAGCAAAGAATCGTCAGTTGATTCCAGCAATTCTGATTCATCTAATTCTGTTGGCAAATCAAATCCAATATCCTGCAAACATAATTCATCCAAAGTGAACATTGGATTGTTCCTGTAGCTTTCAGGAATGTCTTCCCAGCTTGATCCTGGAAAATGCATTACAACTGCCAACATATGCTTACACGGCCAATGAGTATGTGCCCAGTCATGACACTGACAAGAAGGCACTGTAGTTTCACTGCCTAGAGAAACAACATAAGTTGTATATGGATCTGTAAAACTCTGGACAGTGAAACTTCCCTCTCCTTTAACAATTTTGTTTTGCACATCTTCTGCATTGACCAGTCGTTGTCGACAGTGTTCTACAAATTCTTTTGGTCGATTATGTAGTAGTTCTGGCAGCTGGTCATTGTATCTTCTGTACAGTGCTGAAGATTTAATGTTTGCACTCATATACCTGTTAAAAGAAGATTAAAATTAAAATTGATATACACATAAAAATTTGAATGCTAAAGATTAAGTCATACAAAACACAACAAGCTCTAGATATATTTGCTCAACTGTTTTGTAAAAGATTTTTAAAAAATGCCCTTTTTCTCTTTCTAGTATTGGCAGCCATATTGGATTGCCAATCACAACCTAGGTATATTTTTGAAAGACTACCATCTAAAGCCCATTCCACTATTAAGGTTTGATCTGAATTGACACAGTGGTTTCACAGCGAAAGATTGAAGATGCAAAATGTAAGCAAAACTGATATAATATTTTAGGGTTTTTTGCCTAACAAATTAAACAGAAATTTACACCTGTTCACCTAATTTTTCATCAGTTACCAAAATAATAAATTTTTTAACAATCAACTGCAAACATAGTACCCTTTAACTATAATGATGGGATAAACAACCATAATTTGAGATAGACTTTTTTTCCTACAAGATTTATGGTCACTTTTAATAAAATTTGACTTATTTTGATAGACTTAATAAACAAATTTACTTTCTAAATATATTGTCATGGTTCATTTAGCAAGGAATCTAATAAGCCTTGAACTCAATATGCAATAAGCTGTAAATTCAAGTACTTACTTTCTATACTGGTCAGGAAGATATCTTTTTATCACAGTTGTTAGCATACCAGTCAGTGTTTTCAGCAAAAAATCATATTCGAAAGTGCGATTCTGCCTTTCCACTCCGTTGTTGGTATTCACTTTGACATTTAAGCGATCTTGTCTGTAAAGCCATGCCCACATCTGAAAAATATAATTTCAAAGCAATTTAGTTGTTAATTTTAATCTGGCTGTTCACCAAGATAAGAAAAAAAGACGTATCTAGACACAAAATTTCAAAGACATACAAACAGGCAGACTAAAAATGGATTTATGGAATAAACCCCTGACATTATTTGTAGATATAAAAAAATGCAAATAAGAACCTATTTTGTGCCCAAATTATAAATTTTCTACCATAAGTTCCATACAAATGAACAAATTCTAAAAGATTGTTTTACTTTTAAATCTTATTGCATCCAATAGGTAATATAAAAATCGCACAACAAATTCTTTTGCTGGATCACATTATAATGGTGGTGACCAAATTGTTTTTTTAAATTACAATGAAGATGCTATTGGTCATAATAACCTTCACATGCTTCATCCAGGTATTACTGAACCAATCCCTCAGCTCCTTGTGGTTTTTCCAGTAGTTGCTGTCCTTTAAGTTTTTAATGGCTGTATCATAGTTATAATCATTATCAGCCCTGGCAATTCTCCTTAACATTGCTAATACATTTTCCCTTTGATTTTGTTAACCATGTTTATATGCTTTAAGCCATCTGTTCCACGTCTGCTCCCGATGAAAGTCACAGATGAAGATGTTACTGTCTGAAAAATAATATATTCATACATAATTAAAAGAGATGAAAAAAATTCCATTATATACATGTATTAATAACGTATATTACAGTATTTTCTAATCTATTTTATACGGCTGTTATGTCAGATAATTCTTTAATAGAACTTTTGAGAAATTAAGATATGTGTAATCTTCTTCATTTTGGGATTTTATATTAAAATATATACTATCTTTTGACACAACATTACTATTATAGTTTCAAATATAACAAATACCAAGCAATATTTATATTTTATTTCTTTATTACTTTTCTTATCTATCACAACATAAATAAAGATTTTTACTGATGCACTTATTTGCTTTATGTTCATTATTTTTTAGCATTCCAAAATACATGCCAATTATAAACTACATCATATCAGAACAAATGTTATATTGATGCTTGTTGACATATATTATTAAAGCTACCGGTCAACTCTTTAGGTGTTTCTTCAGAGTCTACCATCCAGCCTTATCTAATCTACATCATTCACCCATCAGGCACAGGTAATGCGTCAGTTGTTGTTGTCAAGTAGTCAACCTTACAGATGACCAATTTAAGACGAAGAGGAACATCATATCCAAAAACTTTCTGGTGTTAAGATAGACATAGACTTAAACATACAGTCAGTTTCCAGAATGGGTAGCAACTTCTTAAGTTTTCTCAAGTTCTTTATAAATCTGTAAAATGCCACACCACATGCAATGCATTCAAGTTAGTGTAAAGATGTCAGCAGGCGTACCTAACATTGAGAAAAAAAAATGCATTAATCATGATAATTTATTATTGGAAAAAAGCTGAACTATATCTGAACAAGTGTAGACTTGTTAATTAATTTCGTTTTACATATACCTTAAAGTCTCAAGTAATAAAACATAATTGCGCTTTATGTGATCTTATATAATATGAAACCGGTTCTACCAGAAATGCCAGTGAAAATCATTTTCATTGTCTTAATATTTACTTAATGAAAACCAAGATTCGAAATTGATCCGGATTGTGTTCTCTTTTTATTTGGCACATGCGGGTCAATTGTGTTTTTATTTATGTTTCCGCTTTCAAAAATATCTGAATTCAAAATACAAAAAACTACTAAGCAATACTGAGATTTCCAGAAAGTATTTATCAAAATCAACCAGATTAGAAATCTATCAATCAGAAAAGGGTTTCAGAACTGAGCTGCATTTAAAACAATTATGAAGTATAACATGCAGCAGAAATGCAGGTTCCTTTAAAACAACTGGCTATTCCATTTATTTCTACTTCACAAAAATCCACCATGAAATGTTGTGGATCCCATTCAGGATTCCATTCCTTAAGTTTATCGAGAGCTGTTGATATGGTGTAACTGTCCTCGTGCTAGCTTGCAAATACAGCCACTACAACATAGTCCACATTCGTCTTCACGCAAACGAGGAAAAGGGGAACTGAATATCTGGTAGTTCTGTAGGTGGCATCTAACAGACACAATTCATTACCGTAACGTTGTAGTTACCGTTTTGCCAGCTGGACTGGTAGATAAAGAACAACCCAGATGTTGTAACTTCCAGTGTTGGTGCAAAATGGAAATAATCCTCAGGATTATCAACTTTCTATTGATCAGTTGATGATATCAGATTCTCCTGATCATACTTGGACTGTAGTGCATTTTGTCTGAAGTTGTAAATAAAGTTGGACACATCTTTTTGACTGGGGAAAACATTCTTTGCCCAGCAAATAATTCTCTTCTTACAAATGCATCAAAGTTCGAATACAGGATGCCGATAAAAATCCTTCCATAACATACTCCTCAACCTTTGCTATAATCCTCTTATCTATGGGCATTTGTATTTCCTCAACCTAAAATGATATATTCAAACTTTTGGACAAATGCTAAAAATGTTACTATTCAAATTTATCTCATATCTATATTACTAAATTACTAAATTAACAGAGTCGAAATTTTGTGTCGTTCTTATTTATTCATTATTCACCGGACGTCATTTTATTGACACCATCAATATACAGTTGTACCTGAAGTTTAACAAGACGAAATATAATTATCGTCTCTGGGGGATTTCGGGAGAAAATGGGGAAAAACTCGACTCGGATCGACAAACCGTTCCCTGACCCGATTCTAAACTTAA
>JARWCS010065984.1:0-15799 GCA_034783895.1 Geukensia demissa | reverse complement strand
AATGGCCGCTATTCTTTACATCGACATGCATCTCAGACAAAAAAAAACAACACCTACCTACCTACTCACTTCTGAAAATGTGGGTAGGTAAACAGCAAACCAACCATTTATTAAGGATGGCCTTACAGATCTTCACTTAAATTTCTTTTGTTCTTCGTGTTTTCAAAATATAATCAAATCATATTCATGTTGTTACTCTTTGCCATTATCAGATTATGGTAATTTTTTTGTTAATGTACAATGCACATTGATCACTCATTGTGTTTTATGTTTTGCTTTTATAATAGAATTTTCTTCTCAAGTCCATGGTAGCGCCAGGCCCTACACTCATTTTATAAAGGACTTTTTGGATTCTGGACTTCTTTATTTTTTTTCCATTTTGCAGTTTAAATTGTTTCAAGTTTTTTTTTGTATTTTTTAGTCAATATTTAATCTTGCTCACAATGACATTTTTATATAATCTGTGTATTTTAAAATATCATCAATAATCAAATTTTTATATTTTTAAGAATAAATCCTTTAAAATTTTCTGGTGGTGCTCCCATTACAACATTCCATCCAGTAGATCCCAGTGTTTTCATTAAGAGATAGAAGCTGGCAAATTTTGCCAAGTATTGCCATAATTTTTTCCAGCTCCAAAAATGCATTCTGGTTCATGTACGTTCTTTCCTCCTCTTGAAATTAATTTTCCTGCTGTTCAAAAACCTACTGCCAACACTGGATCTTACCACATTTTCAGGTAATTTAAATCCTGGAAGATATTTCACATTTTCATGATCTTGGTTGATGATTTCTGTTAATTTTCTACCATTGACCATCTCCTCAAACACCCACATCTTCACCTCCTTGTCAAATGTATCTGACTTTTCAACAACATTATTCCCAACTATCTTGGCAATTGCTGATCCCCTGTAAAATAAAAAAACAAGTGTGTACATATATCAGTATATGGATACCATATTTCTTGTATGAAGTTCCCCTGCCACTATAAGGACCCCCTGCTATTACAAAGCTTTACAAGTTCAAAGAATAGAAAATTCTTAGAGAAAGCAGCAATTTGATAATCAGGTCAAATTCAATGTGGGGGGACTAGAATTCTCCATTTTGGGCTATTCTAAACTATGGAAACAGAAAATATTTCCAACCACTTATAAAATTCTGGATTTTGCAGATTCTAATAAGTACCCTGGTCACTTAATACAAGGAATATGGTATATATGTATAGTGAATCTGTAATTTCAAAAGGTTCCATATTGCGGAATGTAATTTCCTGTGTGTTTGGTATAATATATGTATATGACGTTGACTTCGTCCAAGAGAATTATAAGACATACGTTGACGGTTACATTGATAATGAAGGCTGTTTCAAAGGACAAATCATGGATAACACCATTTGAATAGTATTTTGTGTTGCTGATATGTATCCGTAATATTTACTGTGTATTGTGACACTGTTTGCACATTTATTTTAAAATTACATGCTGTTTAAACCGTATTAAAACCTGGATTTATATATACTGGATTTGGTTTCGTGTGATTCCCAATGTCTAATTTTGCATTGATTTTGCTGTGAAACTTGTATACTGCTTGGCGTTCCGTGGTTTCACAACAATATGCAAAGTGTATAAAATTTAAGGAACTATTTTATTTTGGAACATTGTAGAACCATATCTTTTAAAACATAATGTTATCCCCATAAGAATTATTGTTAGTTTCTCCATGATTACTATACGGAGTGCCAATCGGTCTACAACACTATTATTATTTTTCCCTAGACCTAGTGTTAAATTTTAGCTTGATGCAACTTCATCAAATTGTATTAAAATTATGTATAGTGCTTGATTAAAAATTTCAATGATTTGTGATTTTTCAATATCAAGGTTCTCAAAATCAGCATTATAACCCCAAAATGCAAAACTGCACTTGCAACACCAAAATTAAAACATTAATTATGACATATCCCAAATTCAAGCCAATGGACCAACTTTTTGTCAGTTTTATCCAAAAATGTGAACATCATGTCAAATTGAGGACCCTAATTACTAATTAGGGATTTTTAATTCAAACCCCAGTTCAATAAATAAAAACAAATAACTTTTTTTTTAGAATTGTTGCTTAATTTTTTTCTAAATAACAACAAATAAGTAAACATTTTGTGTCCAAAATTAAAAACAAGGGTGATAAACGTCAGGTTTTGCATTTCTATTGGCATTCAGTATTTATGCAAAACATTATACAACAGAATAAATAACTTTCTCAAATTCATTATCTTATCAACATTATTACACCTACATGAGGTATTATCATGAATTTGGCGCTAACGTGCATAGCGCAATTACGAACTGTAACTAAGACGTACTGTAACGTCACGCAAGTAGCTATGTAACGTTGTATCATTACAAAACGTCTCCATCTTGAGTAAACATAGTTTTTATACATCTGAGTATTTTATCTGCATCTCCAACCCAAGACAGGTATCATCCCTGGGTTACTGCAGATCAGAATAATTATACAATGTATGTTTTAAAATTCAAAAATGCCTGGGACACAACCAAACTTATAAACACAAGACTGACATACACTTTTAAAAGGTTCTCATTTAGCATTTGGAAACTGATGTTGCAGAAAAACTAAAAATGCATGTCATAACAATGTAACTCTGATGGGATGAGATATCATGACTATCATTATGGCAGTTTAATCAACACAAACATGTGCCTGTCATCAAATATTTACAAATGTACAAAATGTATACATACAACTCGCACAGTTGGCCAATCCATTTTGACATTTTACGTCTCAAATTATTAAACAGATCGGATATAAGGGGTAGGTGCAATAGGCAGATGGGTTTAACAAGTATTTTATCCATAGTAATTGTAGACACATTAAAGTACATGTATATGGTTCACCTGATTTTGCAACTTGTTAAAGAAGGCAGGGCAAAATAAGGATATGGGCTTAACTCATAACACCATGTTTCACTTGCATAAAACATTTGAAATTGAGTTTTGGTTCGAATCTGGAAATCTTACCTATCAAACTGTCTGATTATATGCATTTGAGTAAAAACTCAGTTGGAGATAATTTGTGAAAGTGAAGCCAGGACCTTAATCAACTGAAAATGGTAAAATGAATTTGGTGAAAAAACTTAAAAGACAACTCATGCATGACTGGGAGGGCATTGTATAAAAAGGGCTGGGTTTATGTTATATTCATCAATATGATCAAGAATTTGGGTTATACTCATCTACATGATCATGGGTTTGAGTTATTCTCATAATATTGTTTGTTTGCTATTCCCCTAATGTCCATATTATTACTGTGTCCACACTTACATACTTATTAAAGTGTTCATTCGTACAACTTTCTATGACCGTTCCTGCTGCACTTGCGAAGCACCTCAATTTCTGTTAAGTCATTTCCCATCTTCTAAGCATTTATAATATATTGAATTAAATTCCTCGTAATTGATCTGCCAGAAAGAGCTCCTTAATTGGAAATAAACATTTGTTCCTTGTTGTTGTAGGAAAAACATTTCAGTCTGATCCCCCCCCCCCCCACCCAAACCGAGATTGCTGGTGAAATTCTGAGAAAGTTGGAGATTCAGAGAAATTTCATCAGCTTTGGATTTCATTACTGGAAAAACACTCGGGCCAGTCCTCAGAGATTGCTGCTGAAGTGAACATGGAGAAAATCAGAGAAATGTCACAAGCTGCAGTTTTTTTCACAAAAAACTTTCTGTGCATACTGCATAATTAATGCATGCTTGTAAGTGTTTGGAAAGAAACTTTTTAATTTATAATTGATTATCAGTAATAATTGAAGGATCATGATCGATTAATAATTGATTATGATCTAAACATGGAAAAAAATGTAATCATTATGAAGAGCCTAAAAATCTTAAACTACCAGTTCAACAATAACATTTAAATAGCTTATAAAGCAAAGGATTTATTACATATAATAAAATCTGCAGAATAAGTTAATGAATACAATTCTAAAAATTTCATCAAAATGGCAAATATAACATACATGACATTCATCTTTTTTGTTCGATTAATTGATTATTGAACTATAAATCATTTGGTGGCATCAGAAGACTTGAATAGATAGATAATCCATTATCAGAGATATCATCATCTAAATATGTGCTGTTTTACTGTCTAGATGATTTTAAAAGCTCTCTGGAGCTATGTCATGTATGTCATACATGTACCTTTAAATAAAATTTAACTTGATTTTTGTGTCAACTTATTCAAATGTAGCAAAGATATATTGTAATGCTAACCAAGATAGTCATGCTGTCTGCTGAGGTTTAACTTCATTTTGTATTTTCTTAATCCTTCATTAAGACCTAATGAAAAATCAAAATATAAAGGTAAGCCATTCTAGACATCACAATTATTTGGGCTATGAAAGTATTATGACTTATGTCTGTACTATATCACAGTACAGGTCTCTGTAATTAAAATCTCCCAAACACTCTCAAGTAGCGATTCGCCACATGATATGATGATAACCTCAGGTAGGTGATTGTGTTGTTAAGGAAAGATAAAAATTAAAATACAATGTTATATACAGGGTACAAGGTCCATTTTAATCAAAATCTAATGTTTCATGGCCAAAACCGTTACTTCCAAATGAAAGTCGTCTGACAAGAACGTGAACCAGAGCAAACTACCTACCAGTTACCAGATCCAACGATGCAAACTTTCTTTTTAGCTGACATTATGTGTAAATCCTAAAATTTTCACTCATTCAAGTTCGTCTGAAACGTACACGCTGCTAGGAAAATTTGCCTTGACCTCTTACACCATTGTCTTATCCGTTTTGATTGGTCAAAAAGTACAATGCGGAAACGCCTACAAACTCGAAGGTCTCCGAATGATTTCCCGCCAAATGCATAAAAGATAATTTAAGTTATACCGTCCGACTGAGAGCATTAGTTTGCTGTGTAGGACGTTAATAACTTTCAACCCCCCCATACAAGAATGCATTGGATTTCCCTCCAACATATCAACTAATACTACTGCCTGTAAACCTCAATTCATGGAATGTCTTTTCAAAAGTAAAAGGTGTTATCTTTTTTAATACCAATAAAATTTGCGAATAGATGTACATATATCTTACTGAGTCTTTTAAATTAAAGAAACTATTTTCGTTTCGTTTTAAAATTCTTTTCAATAGTAAATGAACCTGGAGCAAAAGGAAAATCACAATGGGATTTACAATGTAATCAGGGGCGGATTCAAGGGGGGGCGTAGGGGGCGTACGCCCCCCGGGGCTTTCTCCGCCCAAAAAAGGAAAAGTTGTATTAAACTACAGTAGTAAACAGTGCGGATCCAAAGGGGGAGGCACATTTATAGGAAAAAAAGTCCAAAAATTCCTGGATCCGCCCCTGGTAAAAGAGGGATAGATCTCTTGGCGGGGTTTTACAAAAAGCCCTCGGTAGAATGTCCATAGTGGGACATAGTGTAAAATATGATTTAAAATGTAGTTGCAAAATTTCTTTCTCATCAATGCTACAAATTATACAAGTAAATTGTTGATATTCCATTTTGAAAATTTAGTATTTTAGAAGACAAAAAATTAAATGTAAAATACCCCCAACAAAACAGTTTTTCATGGCCCATTTTCCATCTGGTGAGCTAGGACGGTACTTTTTATTTTAATATTTTATTGGACGACTCACTGGGTTCTACCTCTTGATAAAAATTAGTAAAATATTCCTAAGATAAAGGTTTGAATTTTCCAAAAAGCCATTCTACGGAGTAAGGTTTACAGACAGCACAATAAATACTATGAAAAATGAAATGATGAAAAAATGAAATGCAATCGAAATCTCAATTGGAAATAGTTCTATATAACCAAAAGTGAAAATGGACTAAATATTGAATTCTTCACACAGAACATAATTATAAACATTTAAACTTATCTGTCAAACATTAATATTTTTCAAAGCACATGCAGAAATATCCAAAAATGAAAACCGACAATATCATATTATCTCTTCCAAAATTATTGATGATTGAAGTCAAATGCATTGCTGCAATTAACTTTTTAAATTAAATAGACATCGTGAACAACCAAACCTGTGGGGAGGTTGCTGTGGACAAAGCGCGGAGATGGACTCGATGCGTGCTTTTACAATATAAACTATGAGTAAAGATAAATGTGGACACAGAAATGTCTCGCCTGCAAATTGGAATAGCTAACAAATGTGTCATCAACCGCCCAGTACTTAGCATTACTTTGCATGAAACTGTGAAGATCAGCAAGGATGTTGGCTCGGATGTCGCCTAGTGTCCGAACCTGACGACATTATAGACACGTTGCCGTCCGGAAATTAAGGTGTCCCTTTATCACCTAACACGACTACTACCCATGTTAAGACCAATAACTAGGTAATACCTCATTCAGACCATCAACTTCATCTACAGACCCGGCAATTTTCAGTTTACTTCATGATATTTTACAATACAACGACTCCGAACAACACTGCAGGATTTCTAAATGTAATGTCAGTAGATGCAAAACTTGTAGTATTTTGATCAATTTAACCAAAAAACGTACCACACAAGAAGCCACGACGATCTGAGTTGCAAATCAAGAGATCTTGTCTGCGGATTAGAGTGTAATATCTGTGGATTGATTTATGTCGGTGAAACGAAGGAAGAGCTACATAGCATAAATCAAACATCAATGGCAATTCTGGTGGCATTGTTCGGTAACATTTCGACATGCCTGATCATTCTATTCTTTCCATGCGAGTTCGTATCATCGACAAAATCTACCATTGGACTAACAATCCCAACCTATCAAAATCTCTCCGTAGAAAGGAAGATTACTGGATAAGGGAATTGGGAACAACAAGACCAGATGGTTGTAATGACAGTATTGATGGTATAGGTATTTTAGCAAGTCCTCAACGGTAGTTCTGTGATGAAAATCTTAAACTCTGCACGCAGATCGACACCACACGTCTACTATTGATGTGTCCCTGGATGACATTCTGTCATTAATACAGAAACCCCTAGGTATGCATCACATTCGTACGAAGCGATATGCTTTTCCTCTTTTTTAATTTCATTCTTTGTATAAATCATGTTTCAGGGAGACACCTGTTACAAATCCTCATTAAAGTAGGTCATTTAGATTTAGGTACGGGCATTCATCAATCGCCATGGATAATTCCAACCATAGGCTTTTCAAACCAGCAGTTAGTTTTAAGAAATACCAGGAAAACGTTCGTTTCTTAAACTTTTGTTCGCTAACAAAGTTCTTGGGACAATTAGTCTAAGCAATATAGTCCATCAAAATGCTTCAAATAAAAAATTCCATCATATTTTAAAGATCAGTCTGTACCAATCATTTCCTACACTTATACCACACCTATTGAAACCAAGATTTTCAACTACAAACACGTGTTGAAGAATCTCAGCATCGACGACTACAAGTCTACACCCCCGGACTGCGCTTTTGCAAGTTCCTCATTCAAATATAATCCTGCTGGCCACGTGATTACTGGCGACCTCAAAATCGTAAAAACCTTTCTCAACGAAATGTCTTTGCCAAAGGGCAAAATTGTGTGAGTTTCAATACATAAACAGAAAGTTCAATTTTAAGATCCTTACGGATTTTGTCGAGTGTCATGCCAGACAATTTACGAAACGCGAAGGAGAGGAACCAGATACACTTTCCTATTGGGTGAAGGCTGTGAGGTAGTTAATACAAATCCAAATTCTCAAGTTGGAACGATTAATGAATACAAACGCCAAACCAGTCTGTAAATATCCAAGTGTTGCCAGTCATTTCTCCGAACTACAAGACAAATCTATTGTCGCACCTGCCGACAAAGCTCGTAACAACATTGTTTTTGTTTGTAAATCTCAATACATTGACTACTTTTGATAAAGGAATTTGGTTTTGACCATTCATTTGGCAACCTTACATATACCCGACGACACTTAACAAAGAAGAAATTCTTAAGACAACCACCGTTAATTTTAGTTGGAATTTCAACCAAGCAGGAAGAACTTGATCTTATTTTACTTTACTGGATTCCAAAGCTACATAAGTGTCCTTACAGACAACATTACATTGCAAGGTCTGCCAAATGCCACTCAACACCTCTTTCCAAGTTACTAACAGTTACTTTATCAGCAGTAAAAAACGGGCTCCAGAATTACTGTGAAGCAAGCTATTGTAGAGGTGACATGATTCAAATCTGTATTCTAAAAAAAAGATCTGTTAGAATGCCTCAAATGAAGGTCTCGTTCTTCTTGCAGTAGCACCAACTTTTTTATTTTTCAACCTTATATACAACTTTTCCCCATTCTTAACTCAAAGAAAAATTAAAAGATTGGTGCATCTTTGTTTTGTTAAAAAAAAGATGGCAAACGCGGCTTCTAGGAAGGGACAAACCTTATTTTGTTATGAACCACTCTGATTCTAATAAAAAGTACCATGAAGACATTTGCAAAATGCTAGAGTTCTTGATTGACAACATATTTGTAATGTTTGGCGGATGTGTATTTCAACAGACTGTCGGCATTCCAGTGAGGATCATCTGTGCACCCCTTTTCGCCGACTTATTCCTTTATCCGTATGAAACTGACTTCATACAGAGCCTTCTGTAGAGAAAAGAGAAAAAGTTGGTTCAATGTTTTGGTTTCATGTTCCGCTATATAGATGATGTTCTTCCACTGAATAATTGTGAATTCTTTTGCTATATATATTTGGATCTATGACTTCCTATGTTTCGGTTCTAATGCTACCGATGAGATGTTACTTCTTGAAATGTACATATGGCATACCTAAATTTTCCGTATTTATTTAACATTGGTAATGTTGTATTTTGGTGACTGTGTTGACCGCATCTATCCCATTGAACATGAAATCAAGGATACAGAAAGTTCTGATTCACTTAGAAATTGACAGTAAGGGCGGGTTAAGAGCAACATTCCAGCCGCACCTGCATATGGATTGTATATTTCCTAGTTGATACGCTACTCCAGGGCTTGTGGTATTTTATTGATGGAGGGTTGCAGCTGCTGACAAGAAAGCTACTGAGCCAAAGTTTCTCAGGGAAAGATTACAGTCATCGCTCCGGTAGTTTTTCGGTCGCCATTATAATTTGGTTGACCGGTACGAAACAGAAAGGTCTGCTTCATACCTTGACTGAACCCTAGAAATTGGCAGTAAGGGGAGACTAAGAACAAAGCTTTACGACAAGAGAGACTTTGATTTTTCCATTGTAAACTTTCCTTTCATGTCTAGCAACATTCCAACCGAACCTGCAAACGGAGTGTATATTTCTTAGTTAATACGATACTCTAAGGGCGCATTTTTATTGATAGAGGGTTGCTGCTAAAAAAAGATACTGAACCAAAGGTTTCTCAAGGAAAGATTAAAGTCATCACTCCGGAAGTTTTTCGGTCCCCATCATGATTTGGTTGACCGATACGAAATATCCATTTCACAAATGACAATGGATATCTTCCCACTGTCGTGACAACAAATAACTAACACCGATTGCGACTATACATAGGATTTGTCTACTGAGTAACACGACGGGTTCCACTAGCGGAGTAGAAGTTGTTAACCCTTCCGGAGTACCTGAACTCACCCTAGTTCTTGTAGGGTTCGTTTTACTCTAGCTTTAGTTTTCAGTGTAGTCTTGTTTGTATAAGGTTGTCTTTCGTTTCTTTTTTGTTGACCACGGTCTTGTCTGTTATCTGATTTAACGATTTGTGTCAGTCCCTTTGGTATCTTCGAATTCATTTTTCTCTAATCATACGAAGACAAGAACTGCTTACTGCATGTACTGACAAAGCATGCACTTCACCTCTTCTATGATATGTAGTCAAAGCCATTAGGAAGCAACACTAGTGGAGCAGGAGTTGGAACTCACCCTGGTTTTTGTAGGGTAGGGTTCGTGTTACTCTAGCTTTAGTTTTCAGTGTAGTGTTGTGTGTTCTATATTTGTCTTACGTTTCATTTTGTTGGCCATGGTCTTATCTGTCTTCCGACTTAACGATAACGATTTCTGTCTGTCCCTTTGGTATCTTCGAATTTCTTTTGAGAGTTAAATGTTTAAACGATACTGAATTTAAAGGTTCAAAAGGAGGAAATTGTAATACTTTTAAAACCAGCCTAAAATCCCGAGGAGGTACTAAACGCTCCAAACTTAATTTTTCATAAAGAGAGAAAAACACTACCTCCCGATAAGGCATTAGTTCTGGCAATGGCAGACCTATAACCTTTAATGGTAGAATCTGTAATTCCCTTTTCTTAACAAGAGAAAGAGAAAAAAAACTCAGCTAACTGTTGTACTGGGACTGGGATATGCCTCGAGAACACAAAGAACAGAAGATGTACGACATGTAGTCATAAATAGCTCCAACTGAGTTCCTAACTGCTCCTGAGATGAGCTTGGAAGCCCCTTTCTAAGAGATGAACTTACAAGAGCCAATCGGGGAAAAAAATAGATTCTTATGTAGCTTTCTTCCTTTGGCCGAGAAAGAAGATCTAGCCAAAGTGGAAGCTGTAGAGGTGGAGAACAACAAAGCCGACGCAGATCTGGAAACCATGATTGCCGGGGCCTAGCTGAAGCGTTCAGAATGTTTCTTGTAGCAATCCTGAACGAATCTTGTACAAGATCTTCAGAAGAAGACCAAAAGGAGGGAACATGTAAGAAAACATCCCTTTCCAAGTCATTGTCATAGCATCTACTGCCAGGTCACTCTGGTCCGGAATTTGAGAAACATACGTCTCCAATTTATGATTCAGACTGGTGGCAAAAGGTCTATCAAAGAAGGATCCCGGAAACAGTGACCAAGAATGAGTTCCTCCCTGATTCTGAAAATAAGCTACCACTATTTCGTTGTCTGTAGCTACCAACAGAAATTGATTCTGAATTTGGGACTGAAATTCTTTCAGTGCAAATAACATTGCACTCATATCTAGAAGATTGATGAAGAACTGACCAAAGACCCGAAGCTGTTTTTCATTCCTGGAAAGTTCCTTAGCTTGTCACAGAAGCATCTGTATAAAGGGTCATGGTTAGAGCTGGTAGTCCAGAAAAGAACATTTCAAAAGATTTTCTTCATGTGACCACCGCTAAAGAAGATGGGCCAACCTGGAATAGGAGCTTCCCCCATTGAGAAGCTGAAAACCAAAATTCCTAAAGGTGTACCACTTAATGGCACAAATGTGGAGCGATCTATGGAAACAATCCTTAATAGAGATCAGACAAGCAGCTAAAGACACTGGCAAGCGGACACGGAAATCTGTGAGAAAAGGATTAAATCATTGGCACCAGTTCCTCTCGTTATTCCACTGTAGGGAAAATATCCCCAAATCTGTCCGAAAGTGTGCCCCTAGGAAAATAAAATCCTGACAGGGGATAATTTCAGATTTCTTACATGAAATGAGAAAACCAAGCCTCTGAAGGAGACGGATCACCGTTACAGTATGTTCTTTATGGAGAAAAACTTAATAATTCTTCAGAACAGAATCGTCTAGATAAGAGTGTTCCCCAAAGAATTTCACTAGAAATGACGATTAGCTACAACCGACTGAAAAACTCTGGTGAAACCTAAAGGAGCTGTCGATAGGCCGAACGACAAACCTTTGAAACAATAAACCTTGCCCCTCCAAACCAAACGGATATACATCCGAAACCCTGGAGCAATGGGGATATGGAAGTAAATATAGGTTAAAGTGGTCCACATCACAGAATGATAATCCTTATGTCTAACAGAACTGAAAAAAGAGACTGTTCCAGAAACTGAAGTTCCAGTCCATCCCTAAAATAACAGAAAGAATCCATTTTTCTTAGGCGATTTGACACCAGTTGTGAAGACACTGGGGAAAAGGAAAAGGAGTAGGACGAAGGGGAGAACATCTGAGATATTTCTCAGGAACATCTAACTAAAGTGAAATTAGAAAGAGTGCTACGAAATTGTTTTTGAGAAGCACGTAGAAAATGATCGACTTGAAGCAAAAAAAATTCACTCGTTGAACTCTTCACCTTGGTCCTTAAGAATGGAGCCAGCTGATCACAAGCCTAAGATTATTATTTCACTTTTAATAACTAGACTTTGACAAACAAAGACTATCAACAGTTTTATCCTTTAACAAAGAAGAAACCGCCTTGTCACAAACAAGAGCCATCTTTCCAAAGGAGGAATCATGGATTTCAAAATCCTTAGAACGAAGTTTCCAAGGAAAGATGAGGTCCGAATAGAACTAGAAGCTTTAGTAGATTGACTCTGAGCAAGATGGGAGTTCACAAAATCAAAAGCTAGATTCTGAAAAATATCTGTAACCTTTAGAATCAGTCTTGAGCATGCCAGAGCAAAATTCAAATGTACCAATGTTGAATATATATGGTGAATCATTATGCTATATGACCATTTACAGAAGTAACCTCTAATCAGTAGCTTTAAAACCAAAACATAGAGAAGCCGAGATTCAAAAATTTTAAAATGAAGTATCCATATACAAACAAACCGAAATAATCTTCCAAATACAGCGGGAAAGACATCTACAAGATAAGATGCAATAAAAGAAATTAAGTATTATCCGTCTTTTAATGAATTTAGCAAATAAAT
Organism: Geukensia demissa; assembly: GCA_034783895.1. Taxonomy (NCBI): domain Eukaryota; kingdom Metazoa; phylum Mollusca; class Bivalvia; order Mytilida; family Mytilidae; genus Geukensia; species Geukensia demissa. Next base: position 3,179 of record JARWCS010065984.1, on the reverse strand, counting down.
TATTACTGGAGATTTTTTAAGTAATATGTTGTAAAATTTATGCAAGACGAGTGTGACAAGTGGCCTGCTGAATAGTATAGCCTCAGGGACCTCTGGTCCACCAGCAAGGCATCGACCCAGTGGTTTTCAAAAGACGAGTTTACAAAAATTCGATATGCTTAATGGCTATTTCAAAGAGTAACCTATCATCAGTAGCATTAGAACAAAACATAGGAAAGTCGAGTTCCAAAGATTGTAACGTAGGGTACTCATATTCAAACAAATCGAATAAGGGATAAAGATCAGTGGTAAGGACATCTGTCAGGTGCAAGGCATGGAATGATGCATTCTCCGTCCATTTGTCCAGGAGTCAGCAATTGAATTATAAATAACGATTTTTTTTTGTAAAATAATATGTGGAAAAATTCATGCCAGACAACTCTGACAACTTGGCTAGTGAATACCCCGGGGAGCTCTGGTCCACCAGCATAGACATCGACCCAGTGGTTTTCAAAATACAAATTCACCAAAGTTGAACAAAATGGTGAATTTTGATAAGCTTTATGACCATTTTAAAAAGTAAACTCTCATCAGTAGCATTGGAACCAAAACAAAAGAAAGCAAACCCTAAGGAAGGCCAAGATCCAAACATTGTAAAATGAAATACTAGTAATCATATCCAAACAAACAAAAATATGCGCCCAAATCCAGTGGAAGGACATCTACCAGGTGCAATGAAAGGAATGAAACATTTTCTCTTTTTCCCCTGAAATAGAATTGACTCCGATGAGTTAAGAGAACCCGAATTCTCAAGAACTCCTAGACGATTACCAAACTTTGTTAAACTAAGCATTTAAACATAGTTTAAGCTAAGTTTAAGCTTGGAGAGTGAAGTCAGAAGTACCTTCATATCTTAACTAAAAGCAAGAGGAAGAAGGGGTAAACACTACAGGAAACTGCATGAAGAAGTAGGCAATGTGGAATGCCAGCTAGAACTCGCATAAAAACCACTCTTTACACCAGAAGGAACCTGTTGTACAACACTTGACACACGAACCTAAGGACAAAACTAGCCAACTGGGTGAGTGGCCGTGTTGGGTGATCCAAGGTAACGGAACTGCAGACAATTTCGTGGCAGAAGCACTACTGTCCGGGAACACCAGTAAAAAAATCACCCCTTAATTCCATTTCATACGGCATGTTGTCACTTATGCAAGAGGGTTACTCAAAATCTTCATTAAACGTGGAAGGTTTCCACGGAGAAATATCCAACTCAACAAATTTTACCTGTATTAAGCTGTTATAGTTAAAGTTTGGTATTCCATCCTTGTGAAGTGCCTTGTGGATACCTTTAGATTTGTAAATTCCCCTTACCGAAGGGCAGAGTGTGTTTGGTTTTTTTGGTACTTTTTCCGGATTAAACAGACTGCAAGTTCCCCATTCAAATATAATCCTGCCGGCAACGTGATTACTGGTGACCTGAACATTGTCGAAAACATATCTCTACGAAATGTGTTTGCCAAAGGGTCAAAGTTCCGTGAGCTTCAATCCATAAACTGGAAGTTCAATTTCAAGATCCTTATGGATTAGGTCGAGGATTATGCCAGACAGTAGGCGAAGCGCGAAGGAGAGGAACTAGATACCCTTTCCGAATGGGTGAAAGCTGTGAGGTCGTTGATTCAAAAATAAGAATTCACAATTTAAAAAGATCTATGATTACATACGCAAAATCGGTCTTCATAGATCCAGACATCTCTCTGAACTACATGAAAAATATGTTGTCGTCCCCGCCGATAAAGCCCCTAACAACATTGATTTTGTTTGTAAACTGCTTGATAAAGGAATTATGTATTGACAATTCACTTGGCAACCCAACATATACCCCAACGGCACTTACCAAAGAAAAAATCCTTGACAATCATGGTCAGTTTGGTCTTCTTTTGGACTGATAAGGAAGAATTCGATCTTCCTTCACTTTACTGGATTCCAAAGCTTCACAAGTGTCCTTACAAGCAACGTTACATTGCAGGGTCTTCCAAATGCTCCACAAAACATCTTTCCAAGTTACTGACAGTAATTATATCAGCAGTAACAACGGGTTCCAGCGTTACTGAGAAACGAGCCATTCTCAGAACTCAAAGAAAAATTAAGAGTCTTAGTTCAATTTTGTTTTGTTAATAAAAGATGACAAACGCAGATGCAAATATTTGGTTCTAGGGAGGGACAAACCTTATTTTGTTATTAACCACTCTGATTCTAACAAAAAGAACTCTGAAGATTACATTTGTGGAACGGTAGATTTCTTGATTGACAACATTTTTGTAATGTTTGGCGGACGTGTGTTTCAACAGACTTTCGGCATGCCAATGGGGACCAACTATGCACCCCGTCTCGCCGATTACTTCCTTTATTCATATGAAGCTGACTTCATACAGAGCCTTCTACAGAGAAAAGGGAAAAAGTTGGCTCAATCTTGTTGTTTCAGTTCCGCTATGTAGATGATGTCTTTTCACTGAATAACTCAAAATTTGGTGACTATGTTGACCGCATCTATCACATTAAACTTGAAATAAAAGATACAGAAAGGTCTGATTCATACCTAGATATACACTTAGAAATTGACAGTAAGGGCGGGTTAAGAGCAACATTCCAGTAGTGTTACTCAGTAGACAAAGCCGGGTGCCACTAGTGGAGCAGGAGTTGCTTACCCTTCCGGAGCACCTGAACTCACAAGCTTTAGTTTTCAGTGTAGTGTTGTACGTTCTATGTTTGTTTTTGTTCATTTTGTTGGCCATGGTCTTGTCTGTCTTCCGACTTAACGGCGGATATCTTCGAATTCCTTTTAGAAAGGTAACGTAGACATTGTAAAATCAAATCAAATAATCGATTTGTTGAATATTGTCCAGTGTAGTTCTGAAGGAAATTATCATGCTTTTGATTGGTTGGTGTTCTCAAAATCAAACAAATGAAGCAACTAATCAGTTCATTTATTTCACAATGCGTTTTGTACTTGTAAGGAATTGAAAGTATTTGCATTAGCTAAGGCTGTAGACACCTGAAAAGGAAGTACAAAATACAAGTTTTTATCTTAATAAGCGAGCGAAGCGAGCTCTTTATGGTAGTAATGTGGTAAAAATGAATGACTGCATCACACTATGATGATGCCAAAAAACTTTCGTCAACATGGCGGAATCTCGCGA
>JARWCS010065874.1:0-15800 GCA_034783895.1 Geukensia demissa | reverse complement strand
TGTTGTGTCCCATCCCACCCCTTTTTCGATATTGATAATTGTTGAACTTGTTCTCGTCCTGAATATGCATGAAATATATGCCACTGGACGTTAAGCAACCAACAATCAATTAATCAATCTGATTTAAACGTTTCAATTATATACATCAACCTATCAACCTTGCTTGATTTTAATCTTATTGGTACGTTAGACAGAACCCAAAAAATCAATTTTGGTGACTTTCGTCACTTTTTGTAATTGTAATGTAATAATGTGATAACTCTTATACTATCTTTTTATATAAATCTTTAAATACAAGATAAACCAATAAACATGTATTAAGTTCTATGTATAAGAAGAGGTAAAGTAGCCTTATGCGATACCCCCCCCCACCCCAACCCCACCCCCCAAAAAACGAGCTGTAAAATATACAGCGAATAATTCATCGAATGTTCTTTGACGGCGCGACGGCGGTATTACAGTCTTATGGGTGGAAGAAACAACTTCAAAATACATGTGAAGCAACAATACAAATATGAATATTTAAACTCAAAGAAAAACCATCCAATCCTAACATTATATCGGTTTAGTAAAGTATTTACCAAATCTGAATAAAAGAAACTTTCGAACTTATATCACCCTATAAGACACTAACCTGTTACATGTGGTCTACTTAAAATAAAATGATGAAAATAAGAAACAGACTTAAATATTTTTCGATACAGAGGTTGCTTAATAGAGGAGATAAATAAGCACATGATCCGTCATCTATTTAATTCCGATGTTAGTTGACAAAATCAATGTTTCTTTACACCTCGCTGTAAGATACATCTATTTCAGAAAAGTCTGCATGATCGTAAGAAGGCGAGTTAAACAGAAGTGTCAATAAAAACATCTCAAGAGACATTAAGTCAGAAGGTTAAGCATTTTGCCACATAAACAAAACACCTGTCATGTTGCCTACATTCAAATCCAGCTTAATTGTTATTTTTTTCTGGCTGTCGTGAGAAACATTTTTGCAGCGCTCTTTATTATCATCAAATACGTTTATCCAGGTGAAGATATTACTGAGAAGCATCAAGCAAGAATCGATTTATAGAAGCTGTCAAAATTTCTATCATACTCGTAAGTTTCCAACAGTTTCATTAATTTTTTATCCTCAGATCTTCAATCATATATCTATTATCGTAAATTTAATATGATAAGAAAGGTCAAGATATCTTTTGCGAATTTTATGGACTTTAGTGGAAAATTCGATGTCTTATTGACCTCCAGTTCAAGACACAAGTCCAGTATAGAATATCCGTGTGAGAGATCAAAGGTGCATAGTCCAAAGAGACGAGACAAAATTGAAACTAACTAAAAGATAAAACGAAACAAAAGGAACAAGGACAAGATATAAATAATTTAAATAAAACAGAAAAAAACAAATAACTCGAAAATGCATTTTATCAAAATGACAATCGCAAAATGAAAGAAAAACTACGAAGGGTAACAGAAATCAACGAATGCTTTTAAGACTATAGCAAAGCAAAATGGATTGAACATATTATCTTATTAGTGAAAAGGTTTACTGTTATATGAGACAGCCATCATAATCGTATAAATTACAAATATTTACATTTTGTTCTTGTTGAAAATCACTAAATGTTTTATTTAGAAAAATATCAATTTTGTTTGGAAAACAGTCATGAAAAACTCTATGTTCTTAAATGTCGACAAAAATTCTTAAATTGTTTATATTTTCATAGATATCGAAACCAATAAATTGAGTTTTTTTGGAATCTAGATATTTTCCCGCAACGAAAGCGAAAACGCTTTTGTTTATCTGCGCTTATGCAAAAAATCTTAATTTGAAATTTTAACAAATTGAACATTTCTAAAGACACTTTCGTATTAAAAAAAAATTATTAAAACTGTCGGATTAACAGCTCAAAATTCCTTATTGGTAAAAACCGGTTGAATAAAAAATAATATAAGTATGTACTGGAGGGAACAAATATGGAATGATCATATCTCCTTGTTTGAATAGAGGAATCATGTAAGTTCTACACAACTGTTACTGAACTGACTATTACTTGATTGGGGGAATTTAAACCAAAATTATATTTCTTTTGTTTCCCTATTGATTTAGTAACTGATACAAGACAGGTGCGTACGACCGTTACTTTGTTTCTATCAATGATAAATTTCTTATGATCTGAAGCTTGGAAGATTCTGAATGTTTTTCAAGGACTTTAATCTAGGTGTTTTAAGAAATAACAACTGCTTAAATTTCTGAACGTTATTTTTGGTGGGTTCCGCGTGGTCTCCATGTACAAGGTGGTTTTTCATATTGTGACTAGAGTCTGTTGTGTTTTGTCGGGTTTTCCGTCTCTTTTGACGTTTCCTTTCGTCTATTTTGATTTTCTGTTGATTGTTTTGTCGGGATATCAGTATCCATGCATTGACATTTTTATTCGTATGTTGTGTTTTGCAGTCGTGATTTGTCGGGTTTTCCGTATCCATAGAATTTGCCCTTCGTATGTTGTGTTTAACTGTTGAGTTTTTGTCGGGCTTTCTTTATCCGTTGACTTTACCTTTTGTTTATTGTGTTTAAGTGTCTTGTTTTGCCGGGTATTCTGACACCATAGAATTTACCTCTCGTGTGTTGTGTTTTTATTTTACGTATCGTATGTTGTGATTTTCTCGTTGTATAGCTGAGCTTTTTATTCGTTTATAACAAGGTGACTCTACATTCTTATTAGATTTCATTTAGGTTTTTGTGGGGGTTGTATTTTTTCGGATTCATATAAACTTTTCCCTGGTCTATCCTTTTTCTGCCGCTCGGTGTTCGTAATCTATTTACGTGCCACTAGTGGAGAATGAATTGTTTATTAAGCACCTGATGTCTGACCTCATGATTTTCGCTATCCCCTTTAGCATCTTCGAATTCCTCTTACAATTTCCTTAAATAAATGTTTTTGTTTATATATATCGGGTAACACGTTATATTGAATATCGTTTTCATATCCTTTAAGGTAACGTGCCGTATTAAGTATAATTTTTGTATCCTTTAATTGTAATTAAGTTATTTAAGGAATTATATTCAATACAAAAGAAAAGGTCATATCCGTTGCATCTTATTTTTTCCCAATATATTCACAAAAGTGACGTTAAACGGGCTTGTCTCGGAAAGGAGCAGCTGTTTTAAATAGCTACTGCGAAGCGAGAAATTGCTTGAAAAATAATATTCAAATCAGGACATAACTTATCTCATCCAAAGAATAGTGCCTTGTTTATTAATTTAAAAAAAATGGTTTCCAACAGTTTACAGGACAATTTTTATATCCAGATTGTTTAACGTATGTCATATTTTTATCAGTGACATTATATGCGTAATTCCGTATCTTTAATAACCTTTGTTTATATAAAGCCACTTCGTCTTAAATTTATGTTCTGATTGTGTTTGTCTTCATTTAGAATTCACCCAAGCAGGAAGAATTTGATCTTCCTTCACTTGACTAGATTCTAAACTGTCCTTACAAGCAACGTTACATTGCGAGGTCTGCCAAATGCTGTTATATTATTTTATCAGCAGTAAAATCGAGCTCCAGAGATACCGTGAAACAAGCCATTCTAGAGGTGGCGCGTATAAAATGGATTCTAAAAAATACAACAGATCTGTTATAATGCATCAAATCAATGTCCTTTTCTTCGTACAATAGCATCAAAACATTTGATTGCTCCGCCCTTCACCACAATTTCTCAGTCAAAACTTCAACAAAACTTGGTTTGATTCACCTTTATTCTGTTAAAATGATGGCAAACGCAGGAACAAATATCTGGTTCTAGGGAGTGACAAACTTTATTTTGTTAACCATTCTGATTCTAATAAAAAGTACTTTGAAATAGACATTTGCTGAATGCATGATTTCTTGATTGACAACATTTTTGTAATGTTTGGCGAAGTTGTGATTCAATAGACAATCGGCATTCCAATGGTAACCAGAACGAGGATTGATTCCTTTGTTCGTGTGAAGCCTCATACAGGGCCTTCTGCAAAGAAAAGAGAAAATGTAGGCTTATTATTTTTTTTTTTTGGTTTCACGTTCCACTATATTAATGCTGTTTTTTCACTGAATAATTCTAAATAATGTGACTATGCATGTTGACCCAATGAACTTGCAATCAAGGATACTACAGAAACAGAAAGGTCTACTTCAAACCTAGAAATTGGCAATAAGGGTGGGTTAAAAACGATTTGATCTTTTTGATTTTTCCTTTGGAAACTTTCTGTTCATGTGTTGCAACATTCCAGCATCAGTTCCATCCATGGAGTGTATATTTCTCAGTTGATCGGCTACACCATGGCGTGTGTTTCCTAATATAATTTTATTGATAGAGAGCTACTGATGACAAGAAAGCTACTGAACCAAGGATTTCTCTTGGAACGATAAGTATTTTTTTCCGGAATTATTTCGGTCGGCATCATGATTTGGTTGACCGGTATACGAAATGTAGATTTCACAAATGACATGGAAATCTTCCAACTGTCGTGACCACGAGTCCATTCTTATACCGGTTATGAATAACATCAACTGGGACTAAACACCGGCTTTGACTACTGAGAAACACGATGGGTGACAATAGCGGAACAGGAGTTGCTTACCCTTCCAGAGCGCCTGAACTCGTCCATGTTTCTGAATGGTTCGTGTTACCCCATCTTTAGTTTTAATTGTTGTGTTGTGTGTACTTTCATTGTCTTTCGTTTCATTGTCTTGTTTGCTGTCTGCCTTCTGACTTAACGATTTCTCTCTGCCTCATTGGTATCTTCGATTTAATTTAAAGGTAGCCATGTGACAACAATGCTGATCGCATAACCATATGTGCTATAATTACCAATTACTAATTTTCAGATTACGTAAAAAAGAAAATATCATTAGTAAAAGTGTAACTTTTATTAGTATCAGCTTACCGAGGATCTACCGGAATTTTTAAAAAGTAGGCGTACAGGATGATGATATTACGTTGACTCAAATTCATTATATTAAGTTATTTAATGATTTATGTAACTTAGATTGCGATTGATATATACTTGTTTAAAAATTTTCCGGAGTTGACAATAGCAAAGCATATTTATGTGAATCAGAGGAAACGATAAAATATTGTTGACAAAAGATAAATAAAATTATTATTTAAGCTTTCTTTATATTCAATTTTGTCACGAAGACCTTCTCTGCTTGACTTATATCATGATTTTTTTAACTAAAATTTCTCGAATTATTTTCATTGTATACCACATTCTAAAATGTTGTGTAACAGTTAACACATTACATCTTCGTTGGTTTCTGACTAATTTTATATAGCACCTAATACCTTTATAAATCCCCCAACTGGGCGGTCAGTCCCCGAAGATGTTGTCTGCTCTCCCTGTGTCTGGTTTTCAGTCAGTGCTACGAAACTGGTATTATTTTTGTAATAAATTTTAACTGTAGCTTTAATCTTGTACATTTAACAAGAAAAGGTAGACAAATTGCTTTAAAGAAAGAAGTTCAGTGAAAAGTAATTCAGAAACAATACCAATGTGTTATCCACTGTTTTGGTAACACAATGTGACTGACTATCCTAACCAGTTTGGTTTCTGAAGACTTGATGTATTGACTACTCGACAAGCAGAAATACCAATTCTTAACCTCTGATCTAGTTTTACCATCTGTTTCGTCTTTTTGGTTAACAACACCATCCGTTACTATCTAACTTGACAACAACCTTCCCGTTGCTGATAGTTTTGACTTTTATGTGGGGCTGTTTTCACTTAGACTCTAGAGCTGAGTCTAATCCAAGCCACTTTAAAAAGGTTATGCTGGTTGGATGTTTATTTCGCGCAATAAGAACTCTACTAGCCTTCGTTTCTTCGGAGTAAGGTAGAGTTTGACTCCCCCATGTGGAGGTGACAAATTCGTTTAATCGGGTTTCAGTATTAAAAATTCTTTGTCGGGTCCGCATACTTGCGATACATGAGTCAAACCCGAGTAAAGGACTCTCTCGTGTTCACGTGGAACTAGAGTTTCTACCCGAGTTACAAAGTGAAAACTACCTGGTAGTTAAATCTGAGACTCATTATTTGTGCATGAAAGTCTGAGCTGTTCGTCCACGCATGATTGTCATGTTTGCTTTCTAGTATTATCTGTGAATGGACAACTCTACCTTCACAGCAACTTCGTTGAAAACGATCACTGGTGGTCTGAAGTGACTACCGAGTTAAAAACACTATTTATTATATATAAAATTCTTTAGGGACTCATCTGAGGCTTACGAACACATATAGTTTAAGTCCAACCGATTTTGAACGTTTTTACCCAGATAAGAAATTTGTTCCGCGACACACATATATATGATTATTTGATTTCTTTCTATAAAAGAAGAATTGATATTGTAGATTAACTCGATCTATAGTTTGTGCAAATTAACATAATTGCTTTAATGCCTGGAAATGTTTAATGTTCTTAAACATAACTTATTGGTATACTGAGCCTTCATGAATGTTTTGAAAAAAAGATTGTGTATAGTTTTTTTTTCCAAAAAATTAAGGGAAAAGGATGAAAAAAGCGTAAATTTAAAACAGCACTATCAAGTGCTTATATGTTCATTGGAGAGCCTACCGAAAACCACAATCAATATTATCAAACTCAGAACGGCATGAGATCTCTGCTTGAAAAGATGAAAACAATTACATCGTATTTATGACCGAAACAAACTAGAAAATTGCATGTGAAATGTCTTAAAAGATTTCCGTTATTCGATTGTCGAGTAAATCATTTTAGAATTTAGATGGCTAATTCTGGCGCTGTTTGCAAGGAAAGACAGCTTTTATGGGTCTAAGTTAATTCTCTATAAAAGACCTTTTTAGTCAGCGATGTTTTTGCATTATATATATACAATATATGAAGTAGGTGTAGGAAAATTAACGGCAATTCTAGACAGCATTTCCATTTCTGAAGCCGGCAAATTTAAAGTTTGCACAATAAAATCTAAGGTATACAAACAAAAATATAAGAGTATAAACAAAGACATCACTTGGACTGCTTCATGATGCTCGCTGCTCCTAATCATCGATTTTTATTATAATGTCCGATTTCTCTGGTTTTATTCATTTCGTAGCATGAACATTTTTAAATAAGTAAACCCAACTAAAATTTTTAAGATTCATTTTAAAACACATCTTATCATGTTATTTGAGAACATTTTTTATGAAATCATTGTTATTTCTTCGTGCATTTTAATAGATATAACCTACTAAATCCAAAATCTACGAAAAATCTAGAAAAACACCTTTTTGCACCAAACTTTCAAATGCTTTTGTAATTTAAAAAGGGAACACTGACCCACCATTTTGTCCTGCTTATCTTTTATCCGATAAAAAGGTCTTTTAAAAAAAGCAAGCTATCACAAACTTTTGAAAACATTGTTATCTTTTAAATAGAACAGTGTAAATTCTTTACATGTAAAGGTTAAATTCAAACGAGGAATTATATATGAAAATGAAAAGATATGGGGTAAATGTTAGAGAGACTGCACTCCATCCACGAGAAAAACAGAGGAATTTACACATCCAAAGGTCTCAACAAGGACTTCATCAAGGGTGGAATACCACTCCTCGTGAAAAGCTCTAAATAGCCCCGAATAAAAAATCGATGTAGTTCATTTTTATTGAGTTATATACACATTTCCACATTTCGCAAAATTTTGATACCATTTCATCAAGCTTTGCGTAAATATTATTTTTGACGGTAATTAATTTCTGTTGGAACGTTCATATTTTTAAATTATGATTATAAAGAAAAAACGTGTTTTGATCGCATAACTGAAAGAAAAAGCATACTCATGGCACTAAAAACTGTTAAGACTATTAGTGGCTGATCCAAATGGGGAGGAGGATTATGTTTTAAAAATTAAAAACAATGTGATTCGCTCCGCTCGGAGACAATTTTACTTGAGATGAAGAACAGCAATCAAAGCGCTGTTCCTTTGCTTGGAATTTGCTTGTATATATGAGATTTTTGTGTCATGAATATTTACACAATATCCCCCTTTTTTCTATCCCTTAACCCCAAATCCTGATTTATCCCTAGTAACGAAAAAAATAGGGTTTCAGGATGTTTTGGACACAAATGTCAGTGTAGTTTCCATACTGACTATTTTCAACTTCAGCTAAGCCACCACCTTAACGTACACAACAGCAAACTACGTTTTTTATGTGTACGTAAGTTTTTATGTTTTTTTTCTTTGGTTTTCTTTTCGCCGAGTTATGTATTGAGAAAAGTCTAAAATATCGGTCATCTTTGCTGCGCATATAAACCTTAACCGTTCCTTATTTAAATTTTTGACATAATTTCCTGTCTTGTGGCACTTTCGCCCTAAAACTAGGCGTGGGTGTTTTGTTTATCAAATTTTTAATTACCAGTAAAAGTGAAATATATAGTTTTTTTGTTTTGGCATTGACCGAACGTCATGCAAGGCTCCATATATCTGACTGATGATACTATTTCCGTAATTATGACACCGTGTAGTCTAAAGTTTGTTTTTGGTTGAATTGGAAAGTCAATTTTTGTTTTTGTACAATTACATTTTGTCAACTTTGGGCGTCTCGATGATGATTTAAGACATTTTAATTGGAATGAAAATAAAATATATGTAAAATTAAAATTGGAAATTCAAACTATTTGACCTTGTAATTAAAATTAACGGTTCAAAATAATCCACCCGTTAAATCGATCATAAATACGCAATTACTGGCATATGATCGAAGTCGATTTAATTAGGGCTTAAATAATAAAGAAATACCAACGACGCCCTTGAAATAGGTGCAACTTGTTGAGGGAATAAACATGAGGTTAAGATGTATTTGTTTTTTTTTGGAAAGGATACCAGATACCGTTACCAGATAATGACATCCGTAAATTTTCAAGATGTCGATATATCTTATTTACGTTGTTGCCTGACCACATGCCATGTCCATATTTGTTTACTTTCTCTGTTTTTATCCTAAAGCTGGTGCAACAAAAGTTCAAATTCCTTAAACTCTTGGCCTGTTTTCGTTCAAAGAAACCTTTCATTTTAGGTAAAGTACAACTACAAAATAAATAGTGAAGCAGATTAGCAATATTTCCCCATTCATTTGTTTTAAAATCAGCGTGCGATGAAATTTTTCTTTAATACATTGTCGAATATGCATGATTTGAAAATCTGGAAGGAGTGTTCAGAAAACAAAAACATATTCTGAACTTGTCATCAGACTTCGGGTATGCAGCAAGAGCACAAAATAAGGCTGTTTGATTTCTCTGCCAGTAGGTAAAAACCGTTCTCGTCCATTAATGGTACTAGATGTATATAAAATAGGAGATGTGGAATGATTGTCCATGAGACAGCCATCCACAAATAACAGTCGAAATTCAACTCCTACAGGTCCCATTACGGTCTTCAATAATGAACCGGAGTCCATACCATAACGGAAGCTGTAAAAGGCCCCAAAATACAAAATGTGAAACTATTCATAAAACACGACAATTGACCTTATCTATTGAAATGTATACTCGACCACCCCGAAAGGTGATCGTTGATGTCGAGTCGGACGTTTCTGTGTCTGTATGTGCTCTTTTGGAGCCACAAATCGACATCAACTACTTTAGCATTTTGAGCTGTAAAAAAAGACTGATTTGCAATGTTTTTTTAGTCCATCTTGCATACATCATTGCAATTAAATTTGCTATACATCATATATGAAACTAAATAGCACTGTATTAAGTTCCAAAAATAAAATAATTAAAAATAACACCTGGTCAAGATGTATATAAACTCGTTAGTTTTTTGTGTGATGAGTGTCTGTAAGCTTGACACATCACGAAATAGTCCCATAATTTTTTAAGTTGACCTTTTATAAAAATGTCTATTAATTTGGTTCTAAATTTAAATTAAATCATCTATCCAAAAGTAATAAAAGCATTTAATATCTTTATTAGGGAAAAGCTTAAATTGAATGTGTTTTTTAACTCATAAGAAAGAACAGATGTTTTTGTTTTCTGTTCTGCATTTTCTTTTGGTATTTTTAATATTTTGATTTTGTACTCAATTTTTAGCATTTCTGTGTACTAAAACTTTCAATGAATCACAAATAAATCCCGTCTCCTGAGAGGAGCTACATATAAATTCTGGTCTTTTTGCATCTACACTTTCAATGAATCACAAATAAATCCTGTCTCCTGAGGGGAGATACTTATAAATTCTGGTCTTTTTGCTTCGGAAATAAAGAAGGTTGGGTTGACCAAGTAATCTTTTCAAACCTCATAACTTCAATTATTTGTATGCATGTGCTCGTGTCAAACTTTTTGGCATTGGTTATGTTCATATGTTTTCTTTGTTGTTTTAATCTTAACACATAATTCAATGTGAAACTCATTTCTTATCATATGAAGCGGAGTTAAAATGTGCTAACTATATTCCAGTGGCTCGTACCTGTCTAATGCATTCTTACAAATTAAATTCAGTATTCATTCATTTTTATGTATAATTGATTATGATGTTTCCAGACTCTACAAATATCGTATCTCTACACACTTTATTTACAGATTTAATAGTTTCGTAAATCTTATTTTTTAGAATTCATTTCTAATTTTGGCAATGGAGGACCTATACTCGTGCTAAGAGCATATATTTTCTCCACCATTTAGCTTTAGACTGACAAAATGCAATAAATCAGTTAAAATTGTAAATTAAAGCTATGATTTTATCCGAACTTATTGACATATCATACACACAACATTACCTGATTACAGAGGAATGTTGTTTGGTTTCATCAACCGCAATTTGTTTTTCTATTGGTAAGTTTTCTGGGTCATTGGATTTTTACATCTTAAAATCAAAACCGCTTTAAAAGAAGAACTCGCATCTAAGACTCCAATATAATAAAAATAAACGTTTTGAATTATTTCATATTCAATATTTTCTAAACGATTTAATGATGCAAATAATTTACGGCACAAGTGAGGTGTGCTATATAATAACCATATCGATAAATTTTATAACGAAAAATCGGGTCATTGGGTGCACGATGTATGCATTATGTATGCCTGCAGTACGTCTGCATGGAAAGAATTAATCACATATCTGTTACAAATTGCCTTGTGATGTCTTAAGCGTTTTCCAAGGTACATGCCGCAGATTGTGGGTTTTCTTTGAAATCGTAAAAGAGGCCCGTACACGACAGTCATTTTAGGATAGTCAAAGGTACTACAGATTTTAGTACATCGGGTGCAAATTTAAAAAAAAAACATTCCACATCCTAGCCACAAAAGTTATGATCTCACAATCAATAGTTAACAAAAATATAGTTAAGTTCAGTGCCAGATCTAGGGATGGGGCCAAAAGGTGTGGTGGGGTGTGGCGTATGTACCCCGTTATGGGGGAATTTAAATAATTTTCTTAGTTATAGGTATATGTATATCTATATCATGCTTTGTGGATTATATTTACGCCTACATTTTAAAATTTTTTATGTATATCTATGTCGTTCTTTGTGGATTGTATTTAAGTTTACATTTTTAAGAACTTTTTGCATGAATTTATAAAATCGTTATCAAATATAATCCTTTTTATTTACATTTTTTTGCTAAATTTAAAGAGTAGGAAAAGCGCACATCTTATCTGCACACGTGTTACATTTCAGCAGGTGAGATGCTTACGTGTTGTTCTGAAAACAATACAATGTTTGGCCTATATATTTTTTTTCTTTTAAGCCGACATACATATAATTCATGAGTCAACAAATGTAACGTGGATTTTGTCAGTGAGTCAGTCAGTTAATTCTATTGTCTTTCATCCTAAATTAATATGGAAATTGCTTATCAAGCAGGACATGTATACATGTATTGTTTAAATTTGCGAAACGGTAGTGGTGTTCCTATTTCACGGACAGACCCTTAGGGAGGGTCAACGGGCCAATATTTTCTGGCAAGTTTTTTAACATACGCAGGGAGTTTCGACAATTATTTGCCGGGCCTTGCTTTTTTTTATCGAAAAGTGTTCCTCCCTTTTTCGGAATAATATGGTAAATTTTGATATGCTATGTGCGTATTTCAAGAAGTCACATAAGAATAAAAACAGAAGAAAGCAGAGATCCAAACATTGTATATAATGAAACCGAAAAGTCTGTGTTCTACATTGATTCTTGATTGCTAACAGTCTCGGTAGAGTAATGTTTAGCATGCTCGCCTCGAGTGCGGAGGGACGCGAGTTCGATCCCCGGCCGGGTCAAACCAAAACCATTAAAATTTGTATTTGCTTTTTTCTCCGCTATATAAGCACACAAAAATTAGGAGTAAGAATAAGGTCGGTCGAGAGTCAGCAACATGTGTTTGGGTAAAGTGGCATTCTGCGAACTGTTGCTTTCGTGACTCAAGCGTGTCGGTCTAGTACAAAGCAGGATTCATTAACCATCGATCATCTCCTCCTGAACATGAAATATTTGGCGCTGAACGTTAAGCAACTTTTAATCAACGATTTCTTGAATGTTCCTTTGTCTTTAATTCTTCTCAATTCAGTACTTTCTGTCCCGAAGCATGTCGAAGAAGCAGGACATAGTTTCCAAATAGTAGGGTTATATACTTTTAATGCTTTCAAATGAGTTAAACACAATCTCAAAACACGACAAGCTTTTGACTTCCCCAATCAAAAGATTTATGACAATATAAAAACCAAACTTATCACAATTAAGAAAAAACTATTACATATATCTGTACAATTGTACATATAATATGTACACATTTGTATTATAAATTTAGTGACCGATGTTTTTCCTTCTTGTACAGGTGTCATGATTTCCAAATAATTTTCTTGTCCCCCCAGATATTATTTTGTATATTAAAAATGACAAAAAGTATAAGATTTGTATCGATTTTTATTAAATAACTTTGTGAACTGCCCTTGCTGTGGTTGACCAAAACACTGTACATGGTCAGTGATTTTTCAGTACGTTTTTACGGTCATCGAATGTTAGGTTATTCCTAGCCCACTGGCTGCCAAAAATAATTTAAAGTTTCCGCAACAACGCCTTCCTGTCTTTAATTAACTAAGAACTTCCCATGCTTACAATCCTCCATCCCATTTAATTGTAGAATATCAATTAAAATTGTGCATAAGACTATTTGACCCTCTCATAAACACTTAATTGAACGTTCCGGTCAATTCTCTTCTATTTTATTTCGGCCGTTTACCCAACTTTAAGCACCACCCATCTCTGCAGGTCAAAGACTATTCACATGTCAATCATGACGTAAGTTTACAGGTAAATCTCTGAACTATCAATGAAAAAAAATATAAACATTGCATATGACTAAGCATGCTGTTGCTAATATAAATAGAATATAAAGATGTTTCAACCAATATTTCATTTAAAGAGGTGCATACTAATAAACGATCATTAATTTCTAAATTAACGAAGTATATCGGGATCTAACATCGTTAGTGCAGTATTCAAACAACCAGGATATCAATTAGTGCTTCCATTTACAGAAAAAAAAAATATAATTATGGATTTAATTTTCTCCGTTTGTTGTGTATTGACTTTTATGTCTTTCATCTTAAATGTTTCTTTGGGAAATTTATTACTTAACGGAGACTCAACGGTAAGAATTTTGAAAACAATAAGATTTATTGTTGTTAGTTCTGTTTAATAACCCCTCGGCAAAAATTAACGTAACAAAACCGAAGTGTAATTTTGTTGTAGCACACTTTGTAAGTAATTTATATTCGTCTGAGAAAAGACGATAACTCAGTCCGCTGCCCAAAAGTTAAACTGTTTAAAACTGGGTTCTCACATTACATTACAAGTGTTTACTTATATCAGGGACGGATACAGGGGCAGGGGTACCCCCCGCCCCTTTTGAAACGCAAAAATGATAAAAAAGGGAAAAGTTTTGGGGAAAATTTTGGTCTTAATCTCCGTTGGAATTTGAGATAATCGATGAATCAATCTGGATCTGCCTCTGTAAAACGATGTTGTCAATTACACCCTGACTTTTCTGACCTATCAACATGACTCGAATATGATCTGACCTAATATTAGGTGGTCCGAGTAGCTAATTATGATTTAATTTCACCATATTTGACTGAAGACATAGATAGATATCAATTTGACCTGAGATTTTTTTAAATCTGTAATTGTTTATTTGAATAACGTCTACCGTAATTTTGGAAAGACGATCCGGACTTTATCTGATAACTCCATACGTATGAACAACCACAACGTCTTAAGTTTTAAAGTCATTGTTATCCACCTTTAAACGAGTTTATTTATTTGTACGAACTTAAAATAGGTATATCAGGTATTTAGAACGATATTTTAAATAACACAGCAGTCAGCATTTTTACATATACTTTACCCAGTCCGGCTTCCTTTGCTTTCTGTTCTAAATAATTGCTCTATTTAAGACCATTTATTTGGTTCATATACTGACATCACAAATCCTTTCTGCTTTTTGGTACAACTGTTTGATATTTGTGGGGGGGTGGAGGGCATGAAAGAAATTTAAAAAAGGACGTAAATTCTGGTGAAAAAGGACAGGACCAATTTGTAAAAAAAAACAGGATGGTAATACCCCAGATTACCCCAAGATTTAAAAAAGTGCTACCCCCTTACAATCAAACGATTGCTCCGTTACGTTTTCACACATCCTCTTTTGTTAACAAGGCCGATAGTAAATGTAGATATTTTATTGAAATTTCTGTTGGTGCTCCGTTCTCAAGTTCGACCACTCATTTGGACTGCATGCGTAAGCTCTAAAGGGTGTATGGAAAATTCAATCGAAAATGTGCCGCAACATCACCAGATTTAGTTGTTGCATAACCCCAGTCATGGCCAAGTCGCTATTCACAGCTCGCACATAGGGAGACGCTGAAAACGTTGTGTGCTTAAAAAAATGTCAAATACCCCCCCCCTCCCCTGCAAAAGCTCGACCATTTTGAATGATTACTGGACGCTAAGTGTCAGCTTAATTGTGCGAACCCTATTTCGCCAACTGTTCCAAATTTAGTGTACCCCGTTCACAGTTTCATATTGATTCATAACCTAAATAATCTCGTTGCC
The DNA here is from genome assembly GCA_034783895.1 of Geukensia demissa. Taxonomy (NCBI): domain Eukaryota; kingdom Metazoa; phylum Mollusca; class Bivalvia; order Mytilida; family Mytilidae; genus Geukensia; species Geukensia demissa. Next base: position 700 of record JARWCS010065874.1, on the reverse strand, counting down.
AATCGGACGTTATGCAGCAATTAATCAAATAATTTATTAAGTATAAATTAATCATTTTAAAAGGCACAAAAATGTTCAGTTCGATTTTTATTTGTTTATCATGTATGCTACTTTCACTGTGTAAAATATTCCGCTTTATCTATACAAGGATTTGTTTTAGGTTAACATATTTTGGTGTGGCAACTATGAGCTGTAAACCCAAATACCCAAAATATTATAAAGTACCTCAGCCCGGCAGCATAAGTAACGGAACACTATGATACGTTTTAATTTCATTATGATTTGATAGCAATATGTATCGCTGTAATATTTATCTTTGGCATGCAATTGATGCCAACTGCACGAACTTTGGCATTAGGAAGCTGCACTGCACTGCATGTCATGTTATCATGATTATAACATAACACATGATGTGTACAACTTCGGGTTTTTACAAATTACATTTTCATAATTTTAAAAGGCAACATCAAACCCAGAAGCGCGGGATTAGCATTTCAAAAAGCCGCATGCGTTCGGGAAAGGGGATACCAAATGTGGTCGGAAGAATTAACACCCAAATCAACAATTAATGAATTCGGAAGAAACGATCGAGCCACTCCCACTCCTGGCGAACGTTTCACAAAAAGTCGTTAAACTTACGATAACTCGTAAGTCCTGTATTACGATAACTCGTAAGTCCTGTATTACGTACGTAAGTTAC
>JARWCS010065764.1:0-15801 GCA_034783895.1 Geukensia demissa | reverse complement strand
TTATTGCATAGTGTAAAAGATATACCGTTAACTGTGGAAAAATTCTTTCTTTTGATTAAAAATAAATACGAAAACAGAAACGCCCATATAATTTCATAAAGCGCGAAAATCACACTCCACAAAAGCCTGACATAGAGTATAGATAGTTTGGAACCCTACGTATCAATCAAATTCACGAAACAGTGAACACTAGATACTTTGGAAGCGTATTGTATAAATCAAATACACGGAACAGTGAACACTAGATAGATGAGAACCTATTCTATAACAGAGAACACTGGATAGTTTGGAAGCATATTGTATAAATCAAATACACGGAACAGTGAAAACCGGATAGTTTGAAAGTCTACTCTATCAATCAAATACAAGGAACAGTGAGCACTGTATAGTTTGGAACACTATTGTACAAATGAATACACAGAACGCAGAACACTTGATAGTTTGGAAGGCCACTGTACAAATCAAATACAGGGAACAAAGAACACTAGATAGTTTGGAAGGCTATTGTATAATTGTTTGGAATTAGATTGTATAAATCCAATACACCGAACAGTAAACACTGGATAGTTTGAAAGCCTTTTGTATAAATCGATTCACGGAACAGTAAACACTAGATAGTTTGGACCCCTTTTGTCTAAAGTTTAACAGTGAACAGTGAACACTGGATACTTTTTAAGCCTATTGTCAAAATGAAAAACACGTAACAGTCACCTCTAAATAGTTTGAAAGCCTATTGTCAAAATGAAATACACGTAACAGTCAACTCTAAATAGTTTGAAAGCCTATTGTATAAATCAAATACAGCGAACAGTAAACGCTAAATAATTTCAACCCCTATTTTCTAAATCAAATACACAGAACAGTGACCACTGGGTAGTTTGGGACCCTTTTGTCTAAAAGTGAACAATGAACAGCGAACACTGAATTGTTTTTAAGCCTATTGTATAAATGAAATAAACGTAAAAGTGAACACTAAATAGTTTGAAAGCCTATTGTATAAATCAATTACACGGAACAGAGAACACTGGATAGTTTGAAGCCTATTGCATGAAAATACTACACGGATCAGTTAACGCTAGATAGCTTGGAAACCTATGTAGAAATCAAATTCACGGAACAGTAAACACTAAATAGTTTGGACCCCTATTGTCTAAATCAAGTACACAGTACAGTGAACACTAGATAGTTTGAAAGCGCACTGTATAAATCAAATACACGGAATGGTGAACACTGGATAGATTAGAAGCCTATTCTATAAAGTAATACACTGAACAGAGAACACTGGATAGTTTGAAAGCGTATTATATAAATCAAATACACGGCACAGTGAAAACCAGATAGTATGGAAGTCTATTTTATAAAACAAATACACGGAACAGTGAAAACCGGATAGTTTGGAAGTCTTTTGTATAAATCAAATACACGGAACAGTGAAAACCGAACAGTTTGAAAGTCTATTGTATAAATCAAATACACGGAACAGTGAAAACCGGATAGTTTAAAAGTCTATTGTATCAATCAAATACAAGGAAAAGTGAGCACTGGATAGTTTGGAACCCTATTGTATAAATGAATACACAGAACACAGATTACTTGATAGTTTGGAAGGCTAATTGTTAAATCAAATAAAAGGAAGAAAGAAAACTGGATAGTTTGGAAGGCTATTGTATAAATATTGTACACGGAACAGTGAACACTGGATAGTTTGGAACCCTATTGTTTAATTAATACACAGAACACAGAACACTTGATAGTTTGGTAGGCTTTTGTATAAATCAAATACAGGGAACAAAGAACACTGGATAGTATCTAAGGCTATTGTATAAATATTGTACACGGGACAGTGAACACTGTGTAGTTTGGAACCCTATTGTATAAATCAAATACACCGAACAGTAAACACTGGATAGTTTGAACCCCTATTGTCTAAGTCAAATACACAGAACGGAGAACACTAGATAGTTTTGAAGCATTTTGTATAAAACATATACACGGAATAGAGAACACTTGATAGTTTTGAAGACTATTTTATAATTCAAATACACCGAACAGTAAACACTGGATAGATTGGAAGGTTATTGTATAAATCAAATACACGGAACAGTAAACACTGGATAGTTTGAAAGCCTACTGTATAAAACGATTCACGGAACTGTAAATACTAGATCGTTTGGACCCTTATTGTATAAATCAAATTCACGGAACAGTAAACACGAGATAGTTTGGACCCCTATTGTCTAAAGGTGAACAGTGAAAAGTGAACACTGGATAGTTTTAAGCCTATTGTATAAATGAAATACACTTAACAGTAAACTCTAAATAGTTTGAAAGCCTATTGTTTAAATCAATTACACGTAACAGAAAACACTGGATAGTTTGAAAGCCTTTTGCATATATATTATACATGGAACAGTTAACACTAGATAGTTTGAAACCCTTTTGTATAAATCAAATACACAGAACAGTGAACACTGGATAGAATAAAAGCCTATTCTATAAATCAATACACTGAACAGAGAACACTGGATAGTTTAGAAGCCTATTGTATAAATCAAATATTCTGCACAGTTAAAACCGGACAGTTTGGAAGTCTATTGTATCAATCGAATACAAGGAACAGTGAGCACTGAATAGTTTGTAACCCTATTGCATAAATGAATACACAGAACGAAAAACACTTGATAGTTTGGAAGGTTTTTGTATAAATCAAATACAGGTAACAAAGAACACTGGATAGTTTGGAAGGCTATCGTATAAATATTGTACACGGAACAGTAAACAATGGAAAATTTGGTGACCTATTATATAAATCAAATACACCGAACAGTAAACACTTGATATTTTGGAAGCATATTGTAATACACAGAACAGAGAACACTGGATAGAGTGGAAGGTTATTGTATATATCAAATAAACCGAACAATAAACACTGGATAGTTTGGAAAGTTATTGTGTAAATCAAATACTCCGAACAGTAAACACTGGAAAGTTTGGAAACCTATTGTTTAAATCAAATACACGGAACAGTGAACGCTAGATAATTTGGAAGCCTGTTATATAAATCAAATACACGGAACAGTGAACACAGGATAGATTGGAAGCCTATTGTGTAAATTATATACACGGAACAGTGAACACTGGATTGTTTGGAAATCTAATTAATAAATCAAATACACGGAACAGTGAACACTGGATAGTTAGGAAGCCTATTGTACAAATCAATTACACGGAACACAGAACACTGGATAGTTTGGAAGCCTATTGTATAAATCAAATACACGAAACAGTGAACACTGAATAGTTGTGAAGCATATTTTATAAATCAATACACAGAACAGAGACTACTGTATAGTTTTGAAGCATATTGTGTAAATCAAATACACAGACAGTGAACATGGATAGATTGGAAGCCTATTGTGTAAATCAAATACAGGTAACAGTTTACACTGGATAGTTTAGAATCCTATTGTATGAATCAATACACCGAACAGAGAACACTGGATAGTTTGGTAGCCTATTTTATAAATCAAATACACAGAACGGTGAACATTTAATAGTTTGGAAGCCTATAGTATAAATATTATACACTGAATAGTGAACACTGGATAGTTTGGAAGCCTATTGTATAAATCAAATACACGGAACAGAGAACACTGGATAGTTTCGAAGCCTAATGTATTAGTCAAATACACGGAGGAGTAAACACTGGATAGTTTGGAAGCCTGTTGAATAAATCAAATACACGGAACAGAGAACACTGGATTGTTTGGAAGCCAATTGTATAAATGGCTAACACTGGATAGTTTAGAAACCTTTTGCAGTAACACAAGAACCAACGATTTGCCTGGCTATACATATATCTCCCTTCTCTCAATACGTTATGCTTCAACAATTTAGTTTTAGTAATATCTGTTATCTGGGAAATGTCTTTTAGACTGCTTTTGTCCGATACTTTGTAGATTTTTTGTTGCTTGAATTTATGTATGATTGTTCTCTTTTTGAGGGAAAAGTGGTTGAATCAATTTATATTACACATAATGTTTTTTTTTTTAATTATTTTATTATTATTATTTTTTTATTTTTTTTTTTTTTTGCTTTAGGTGTTCTCTAGTTCGAACATTTTGGTTTTATGTGCTTCCTCTTATTGAATCATCTGTTAAGGTAAAGGAGACAACTTTTGGAGTAAGTAATATGCCTGCTGTATATCGTTGAATAAAAAGCTTTCATTTATATGCTTATTTCTGACCGTTGTTGATACAATGGTACACAGATATACATATTAGTTACAACATAAACGTTATAGCACTACAATGGTTGACAGAACATGCAAAAAAAGTCAAGACAATCAGTAAAAACAAACAAAACAACAAATTGAAGATACAAGGAAGGAATATATTCGAAGGATCAAATTTAATATGTGTTAGTTAGATGCTTACATTTTGTAGTTGATAGAAATGGTTGACACAAAAGTACCAAAGATTTTAAAGAGTGATTTTCCCTAACTTAAATTTGTTCCTTTGTCAGAAAATTTATTCTACATTAAACTACAGAAACTACATTTATTATTAAATTTAAGACATTCTGTGTAAGCTTTTTGTTTGATGACAATATATGTTTAAATTAAATTATCTTTAAATTTTTTGGTATTATAAAAGTATATCATTTGTAAAAATTCTTTTTTTTTTAATTGATTGTTATATTGCTAAGTTTATTTTTGTACGTTTCATGAACTAAGTCACTCTTTTTGGCATATTTTTAACATCCGATTCCGTTACCAGTAAGGTAGTTAAATATCTTTATTAATCCCTTTTTAAGATTTTGTTATTGCTTTTAAGAGATAATAGCCAAAATATGAGAGAGTCAGTTCATGAAACGTACATAAATCTAATATGTTTTATTACTTTCCTTTTTCACCATTTTTTGGTCGATTGCTTCTTCTGTGTGTGGTATGATATTTGTTGAAGTGATTGCACTTGGTTGGCTCTCAAGTTTCACAGATGAAATATTTGTAATTAAAATTTAAAAAAAAATAAAGATAAAAATAAAATAGTTATTAACATGAAATATTTGAAAAAACATTTTGGTCGAGGCAAACATTAGGTAAGGAAAGCTGACATATAGTGTAAAAACTATGATAATCTTTTATGATAAGATCATACCGTTATGAAAAATGGCGTCAAATTTCAAGTCGCATATGCTTGGTTTTCCTGAAGACGGACGTTTTGTGGTGACTGGTGGTCTATTTGTTGTTCTTGTGGCAACTCGAGGACCTTAATGAAAAATTCAAAACTGAATCAATTAATCTTGATAAACTGCAAGTTTTTATAGTCATTCAGGTCTGGTAAATCAATGCTAGATAAGTTTTTTTCATTTACACCTTCTCTAAAAAGGTACTTTTTCCGTGATTCTTAACAAGAATGATAAGAGGGAACAAGCACACTGAAACATGAATCTACTTTAATTTTTCGAAATCCTATATGCCGTTCACTCACCATATAAACGTTGTATTCTATAAATGTCGTCTGAGTTAAGCTTATAATTAGGGTCATATCCCTGGTAATATGGTGCCATTAATGCTTTGGCATCTGTGGAATGTCCAAGTCCAAGAGCATGTCCAAACTCGTGGGCCGCTACTATTTCCAGATTTGTGCCCCTCTCTGTGCCCAAGGTCCACTCCTCGTCATCATCAAAATGTGTATCGCCGGAGATTTCACTTCCTCCGGGAAAAAAAGCATGGGCAAGCGTTCGACCTAATTAAAAAAAATTTCTTCATATTAATTTTATTTTTATAACTATTTGCATTGTGTCATTTATTAATAAAATTAAAAATTTAACAACTTTATTAAGGACAAGTATTGTTGAGGCAACTTTCTTCATCGGTTTTAATAAATTTTATTTACTAATATAAAGTTAAAGACCGGTAGGATCAAAAAGGCAACTTTTCGAGGGGGCGGGAAATAGTTCTGTGGAGAGGACAATAAACTTTCTATTTCCTGAACAAGCGGTCTTAAAACTCATATACTAGCGGTTTTTAACTGTTTTATTATACTTATAACCAGGTGGATCACATATTTTAATTAAATATTACTTTGCAACATACTAAAAAGCTCCTTGAAATTGCGGGAACTTTTGACGTGGACTTACCATGCATTATTTTGAACATATATATTTTATTGTCAGTATATACTGAGGAGTTGTAAATCAAGAAATGGCCATATAGTCCATCTATAATTAGTATCGGTATTGTTGGCAGCCAGGTAGGCAGAAGTTTTAGCCCGGCATGATTCATCACAAAAATGTTTTTAATTTTTCCGTTCAAATTTGATAAAAAAAAATTACCATTGATAACGAGATGTAAATCAGCGAATTGGCTATACACATGATACAGTGCATCAAACTGATGTTGGTGTTTTGTAATACATTTTTTTCATTTCCACTTATTTATTGCATTATCGTGATACACATATTACTATCAATGGATGTATGTCATTGCTGATAGCTTTCAGTCCACAAGGACATTCGCTGTCCAGTAACAGAGTTTTGATCATGGCATCACTTTAGTTTTCCGTTCATAAATGATAAAAGAATTACCATAAATTTCTAAGGCTCTTATTTCTTTCTCCCTAATCCTATCCCTAACTCTCTGATACCTAAACCTTAGCTTAGTTCGACTCCTGTTTATTTAGATTTGTTTTGATTCTAAAGTTTCTACTTATTACATGTCATTGTATTGTAGCCGTATTTCCAACATTTTGACTTCCAGTATTGCTGACAACTGTTAATCAACGAAACAACAAGTACATTTTTAGGTCAGTACATTCTGACTTCTTATGTTTTGGTGATTTACTGTTTCTTTTTTTGTGCTGTGTATGGACTTATACTATTTTGTTTATGCGGATGGTTTCCAAAGTTAGTTTTAATGTCGTCAAGAATCTGTAAGAAGAAACATGTTTAGTCCCGCCACAAAATTTATCTGCGTGTCCAAAGTCAAGAACCTGTAATCCAGTAAATGTCGTTGTTATGTTCATGTGTTGCTGTTTGTACGTTGTATACTTATATGACCAATAGTTGTTACCTTTGAATATCATCACATTTTATTTTGGCGTCTTTTACAGCTTAACGTAGAGTTTGGATATTTTCACATTATTGAATGTCTTTGGGTAACGTGTAGATGTTTGTAATTTATAAGTTTTGGATGACTGTCTCATGGACAAACATACAACATATCCGTTTTCTACATAGATCTACAAATAAAACAATAAGGTCAGCAATGCGTAACAGTTTTATGTGTATACCAAGAAAATGTAAAAATATTGAATGATGTAAATAATTTTACCTCTGCCGTCAAACGGACTCCCGTCATAATGATCTCCCCGTGCATAGCTGATTAAGATGTCTGCATTTCTACCACTGACTTCGGTAATGTCTATGTTTGCAATATCAGACCACTTCTTAAATGCATTTATGTATGACCGTCTAAAATGGTAATAAAAGTGTTTCATAAAAATGTACAGAAGGTTTATTCGAAACGGGTTTTTTTTAGATGTTAACAATATATATATATCACGCTGTAACAATCACTGAAGGGAAGAAACAAGAGAAAAACGAAGGGTTAACTGAGTAGCACCCTGCTTTGGGTGTATTTAAAGAGGCAAAAATTGCTAACCCTTCTCACCACTTGTGTTCCGCCAGGTTTTAAAAGTATATATTTTTTTCGGTTTTCTGTGCTTAGTTTTCGTCATGAATTGTTCAATTCTTGTTTTCGCATAAACTGCTACTACCAACTTGTCCATATAGATAGATCCAATAATTTTGCATTGCTGCCTTTCAAAATTTGCATGTTTGCTTGTTTTGGTTCATGTAATATAATACTTCAATAGCTAGCACTACATTATCCGGATCTTTCCAAACAAAACAGGTTTGTTAGTTTTGTTAACGTTATGACGTCTCTAAGCTAACATTTCTTGATACTGCTGTGGTTTTTGTAAACTTTGTGATAACGGTTTTCAGTTTGTTTTTTTCTTTATATGTTTATTTTCTGTCAATTTTCCCTTTCTCGATTCTCCGTTCTAGTTTGACATTTTCTTTTTGTCTGACTTTTTCTTTTTCTAAAAAGTGAAGTTCTTCTTCAAACCTGATATATTGATGAAACATTTTTATTGTACCGTAAAAACAATTAGCTGATATGCCGATGCTTTTTGTCAAAGCCAATTATCTTTGTGATTTTTATTTGATATCCTTTGTTTTTATTTACTTCCCCTTCAAACCTTCCCCGTCAAATGTTAGTTTCCTGACCTTTCCAATGGTGACTTAGCCTTTGTGTTGACCTCTCTATCTCTTTACATGGTTTCTTAATTTGTGATGTTTTTTTTCAGACTACTTTTATTTTTGGTTCTCTTACTTTTGACATGAGCCTCTAGTTTGAACTCTTATTATTCGTATGTGAAAGCCTTGTTAATGAAAACTTACAAATTTTTAGGGTAATACGGCAAAAGTATTGCACGATCACATCCCGATGACTTTGTATATTTAAGTGGTTCTCTGTGTCGAGAATGTTTCCCACTGCTATGTGGTCTCCATGACAAATCTCACATTTCGAACATACTACTTTACAACGTTTCTTGGCAATTTGTTTCCTTACCTTTGCGATGTTCCTCCAAGCTGGCGTGTATAACCCATAATCTTCCATGTTACTCTATTGTTTGGCCATTTGTAAGCTGAAGGAGGCAAGTAATAAATATTTACATATAAAGTTAAAACCACGTGACTATCATATGAAAACCAAATGATCTGTCAAATTTCTTAAGGATAATCATTGTCTAAATTGTCTATATATGATACTGTGGAAACAAATTGTTTAGACCTTGCTGTAACTGCATGCTCTTTCGGAATCTAGACTCGAAGTTGTTGGCAAATGAGCGACAAATGCAATTAACATTAAATACGCCTAAGTTTTTCTGCTGACGTTAGTATCGATGGGGTATATAAATATTCGACCAACCCAAGTGAAACCATGCTAAAAATTAGTTATAAGATAATTTATAGAAATACTTCGAAGCGTACGTTTGTTGGCAGAATGACTATAAAAATTTCAGTTAACATCTTGGATGGTGATTTTAACATCGTTTCCCTTCTTTGAAGAATGCCATGATCTCAGCACATTAAAAATACTTTTACAGTTCGTTATCAGTCTGTTAGCGATATGTTACTTAGATTAATTTTCCCAACACTTACATAACATATTTAGCATTTCGTGGTAGAAAAGTAAATAGCCTGACATTCCTTGCCTCTTTTATGATTTAATGCTTGTAACTCTTTTGAGTCTTATAATGGCTGACTTTCTAAAATTTTGACGTTCAGCATATTTTGATTAATCAATCAGCCTTGTGTTTTATAGCTAAGTTACATGATACATATCTGCCTCTACCTGATATAATGGTGGAAAATCTTACTATTAGAGAGTGGTTTTAACTGAACATTCTTAGGATTTGTGTTAATTTCTCCTGGTCTCTCACTAGGTCTAAGAACATCTCGAAATCCACATCTGGGAGCTTTCATTTTTGTTATTGTTTCCTTATTTAGTTCACCTGTTACTGGAATTCCTGTCATCTTTTGAAATTCTCTAAAAAAAAGAATGATTTAAGTTTATTCGAAAAAAGAATTAAACATATATAGATAAGCTAAGAGCAAGATAAAGTTTTTCTTCTGAAACCATTAATATAATATTTGTTTTGAATTTGTGTTTAGTAAGTGGGCTGGGATAACCCCCGTGCACCACCTAACATACACACACATCTGTACGGGACCATTTATGTCGCCAAAAGCATCCCATTAGTGAAAAATCATGTTAACATCAAAAAGTTTGGAACGCATTTGTCATTTGGGGGCGTTTTACAGTCCTTAAAGATATTTTTAACAATTTTAGATTTAAGAAATTGCTCATATTAAAACACAGATATAAATATGTTTCTGTACATTCAAGAAAACATGTAAGGTATCATTGAAAAGGCCAAGACTTGTCTCCCTATATTGATTTGAGATTCAACAAAAGTTGTGGCAATAATCGAATGAGCCCAATATTTTATTCATAAAGTGATTTTGATTGGCAATATTTGCAAAAATATTACCCCTACCCTTAATTTATTACCAATAAACTTCAGAACACCAACCCATGTTTGAAAAGAAACAATAAAATTTGCTTTAAATAATGTAAAATACGTTTTAACTATTATAAAAAGCATAATTCATTATTTTAACACCATTTTGTCCAAATTATGACCTTTATCTGTGAAAAATTGGTGATTAACCAATTTCAGATTTCTGTTAAATTTCCGTAATAGCAGTTGCATTAAGATATTTTAAATATAAATGTATTTCAAATAAATTAGGGGTAGGGGTAATATTTTTGCAAAACAAATCCTATCAAAATCACCCTTATTTATAAAATATTGGGGTCATTTGGATCGATATATACTTTTACTTAATTAATATCAGGTTTTATCCATATGATAGCTCAAATGTCGAGCGTATATGAAATATAGAGAAAATGGGAAAATTCTGCGATTTTCCAAATTGGTTTTTTCACATTTGAACACCATAACGGGCAAAAGTAACAATATTAGGGCAAAAAAACACATCAAAGTAATCAAGATATTAAGAAACATAAAAAAATCTGGATATAAAATCACATGAGCAAATATATGATAGTTGTTAGAATTAAAAACTTGGATTTTTGTCAAATATCTGTTAGGGTAGGGCTTCTATTTTTGTCAAAACTTTTTTTTAGCTCAAATCAATGTAACTAGACATATCTTGGAAAGACATTTTATAGGCCTTTCTATTGATACCCATCAGGACTAGTTTCTGGGAACTTGTAAAATTGACAACACAAGATAATTACTCAGTAATAATGTTTTAAAGAAACAAGTCTTTCGTATAACATTGAACGTACCAAATAAAAATCAAAGGAGAGATCAACAATCGATTAAATTTTAATCATAACAAATTAGTTAATTTCATTATCTATAACCAGTATTCAAATAAAAACATACCCACTCGTTATATTCAAAAAATACATACCCATCCACAACTTTTAGGAATTTAAAACCATTCCAAATATTAAAGGAATATATACCCTTTATTATTGTTTGAGTATTACATATTCATTCCCATTGTTTGAAGGATAAATGCCATATCGAATGTTTGAGGAATACATGCTTTTTTATTTTTAAAGAAAGGTACCTATTCCCAATGTTTGAAGAATACATTTCTGAATGTTCCATGAATACATACCCTCTTTTTATTGTTTGAAGAAAACGTTGCCATTCACCGTTTGAAGAATACATTTCCAAATGTTAGAAAAATAAATATTAATTCCGAATGTTTGAGGAATACATAATAATTCCGAATGTTTGAAGAAAACAAACCTATTCCAAATGTTCGAGAAATGCATACCCATTCCGATTGTTTGAAGAATACATACCCGTTCCGAAGGTTTGATAAATGCATATCCCCATTCTGATTTTTTTCACAAAAACATACATACATATGGATCAGGTTCCCGAGGATATTCATCAGCACAATTTCAGACTTGTCTGAGATGAAATATAGCAAACAATGCTTATAGAAATTTGCCGCATTTATTAAAATTTTAAAACATTGAAAATACGGAAAGGCCTCGAGAAATATTGCAGTAGTTGTCTACTTGTCGGATTTGGCTAACTATTTCGATTTGTTTAGATCTGAGTGCTTCTTTTGCTATGTTTAGATCTTTGACTTCCATTTTTTTGTTCTAATGCTAATGACAAAAGGTTATGATAATGAAAAGATATTGGGTTAATGTCAGAAAGGCCGAAATCCAACCACTGCAAGGCCTTCAACAAGGGTGCAATACTCCTTGAAATGTACATAAATCATTGGAAGATTTTCAAAATTTATTCAACATCGGTTTACGTTGTAAATTTTTTGCTTCTAACGCTTGTACTTTGTATGAATATCATATGTTTCACTAACGAAACATTCAAAACAACTACTAAAACGATTCATCTGTAATCTGATTCATTTTTATTTCCTTGAAAATCGCTGCAACTGAGGTAGAAAAAGCTGCTTAACCCTCTCCTTATTATTTTGTAGATCTGTACCAACATTAACCAAAAGTTTTGTTTTCGTCATATATGTGTCAAGTAATCAAAAACGCCAATGAGGAGATGGTGCACGTACTTCACTTGACAATTTTACTTTATGCATGAACGGTTCGAATATGTCTGATTGGATATCATATTGATACATGTTAAAAGACACGCTCAATATAATAATGTGTGTGACCACTACAGCAATCATATAGCAACAAAATGACCAACAAACAGCCCTGAGTCCTCGTTCTGGACAGTATTAGGTACCATGTGGTAGGAAACTTTGTTTTGTTGAATTTTAAACCAAAGTTTTCTTCCTTGCAAAGACAAAGAAAAGGCGGACAAAGTATTTGGTATGGTCTCCTTTATATTAACCCATATCTATTTTAATAATACATCTTTGAGCGTCACATACATGTTTTTTTAATAATACACCTTATCACGATTCTCATAAAATGAGGAGATGATAAACTTGTTAACTAATGAAATTTTCTCAATGGCCACGATCTTCAGAGTACAAATTAGTCTGTAAACACGAAATGATTTCCGGTGAGGATAATTCTGTCAGGAAGATGATACTTAGAAGATAGCATACTAACTCATGCAGTTAAATTCTGACGTATATATCCTAATTTATTATTTCCTTTCAAATTTCAATTGAGACAAACATCTTAACGTTCGATATTAAAGTGCTTGTCCTCATTTAAAAGTGTATGAAAATTACAAATGGCAAAACATCGCTATGTAATATTAGATTTTACGTATATACTGTAATCTGCAATTCAAGTTGGAGAAAAATAATTCGTTTATTGATTGGGTTTTGAGCATACCTAATGGTAGTCGCTAATGCACGATCAAAGATACCCCTATGTTCTTGTTTTCAGTGATGCAAGTTACGAATGTATAATAAATTCATATCGCACAGTCTGATGTTTACAAGAATAATGATATAATAATCGTTCAAAAACATACACTCTAGCATAATTTGTTTACAAATCTTAGAAATTCAAAATCATAATTGATTTTGTTATTCAGAAAGTTATAATTGATTTTATTGATGAAAAAAAGTTTCTAGGTTCAGAGATATAAATACATAGACAGGGCTTCAAAATGTTTCAAGCATTTTATTGTTATGATGTATGAAGCTGAGCGTAGACCGCCAAGTAATCTTAATTTCTATCCTTCTTCTTTTTAGCTTCTAAGCAAGAAAACGGAAATAAATACATTGCATAGTCTTTGTGGTTTTCTAATATATTTACCTGATTGCTCTTTCTCTGTCACTCGCATCATGCCCGACACCCGTTTTACTTGCGACATCCATGTAACCAAATTCTTCGAAAAAAGCCTGAAATAAAATTGTAGGTTGTTTTGCCCTGAATGGTTTACCGAATGGTGAAAAAGGCAGTTAAATCTACGATTCGTGATCTAATAAAATGTTATTTCAATTCAGAAGTTGCTACATCACCCATTGTATGTCTTTCTAGGGATTAATCTTGCTAACTTTTTAAAAAATTAAGAGCTCAAAAATAAAACTTACGTCAACTTGGAAATCAGTCTGCCGTTTAGTTCTGGATAATTCTTTCAGATCATTTTCACAGAAAATACTAACAAATCCTAGCGATATTAATAAAAATAATTTTGGGAGCATCATAAGCGTGGTGAAGTTATTGACCTGATCATTTAATCTGTTACAATACAATCACCCTTTGCCTCTCTACAGATAAGTAGTTCACTTCCTTTCTCCTTTATGAGATATAACTTCGTACGCCTTTTTAAGAGGGTTATTTCGTTAAATATCGCAGTGTGTTTGTTTAAAAGGAATTCGAAGATACCAAAGGGGCAGACAGAAATCGTTAAGTCGAGGACAGACAAGACCATGGCCAACAAAATGAAACGAAAGACAAACATAGAAACACATGGGATTGTTATAAATTGTGTAAATTGGACCCGTCCAGATGTAGTGAAGTAAGGTACCTTTTCGGTTATTTGTTGGTTTGTATTCAGTACGGTTTTTATTTCCTTAAACAAGTGAGAGACAGAAAGAGGGACTAAACACCTCTCGGGACTTCGTCTCACGTAGTGTTTAGTTCCCCCTTTCTGTCTCTCGTCTGTTTTATTGAAATAAAAATCTACCTTCGTCCTTTAACATTTACTAGATGTATGAAAGATCAAGTATTGGCACAATAACCCGCAGAATAATACGCACTAGTAGAACTCAAAATGAAACATTAATACATTGTATTTTGATTTTGAAGCTTTTTCTTAAGATGTGATGGATATCTAAACGACCATTCAACTATAAGTTTTTTTTTCGGAAAGAAATAGTATAAGGAGCGATTACTACGGTCGCAATTTTGTTTAAACAGTACGCCATATGAGGGAATTAAATATTTTTGTATTACAGATTGTCGGGATTTTTTTCATAAAGTCAAATCAAAATATTTTTTGTGAAAAATCTTACCTTCTCAGAGATAAATATCATTCCATAAGAAAAACTCTAATGTTTATTATTTTGTTCTATAAAAACTCATTTTCGGTGTTAGTATACAGTCCGAGAGTACAGTGCGTTAAAGTGTTATAACCATCCCTTCTCCCTCCTTCACACAATGAGTGTCATATATGATTTAATTCTTTGATAGTAATTTTGATTTAAATGACAAAATTATCTCCCTTTGACGTCACTTGAGTCCAGTGCAGGATACCTAATGAGAGAGATCTCAAAAGTATATTGTCCAAAGAGACAAATCCAAAACAAACCAAAAGACAAAACGCAAACAAAGGAATAAAAGCTTGGAATCAACGAACTCGATCAGGTGTTCCTCAAGGATAAGAACCCCCTGTACTGCGCGCTTCACTCGTCGTTATTTTTGTATAGCCGGTAACAGGTCCACAACAGCAATGCTCTCTTCAAAAATCCTGATACTTGGAACAGGCACGAGAGTATCGAATCAACTGTAGATTTACCGTTATCATCAAAGAATGAAAGAAATTTATGCCTAAAGCATTGAATAAAATTAAAATTGCTGTTTAAATATTCAATTAAAGTAAAATAAAAATTTTAAAAGTGATTTGAAGGTTGGAGATATGGCTGTTAAGAAATCATGACTATCATCTAATTGAGAAATATTCAAATTTTCAAAGAATTTCTGTTTATTTGGTCAATAAAGCACTATAAAGGTTTTTGATGTTAATTTTCTGACTAAATTTTTGCTATTTTTGTCTATTAACTTTTCTTTAAATCCTTTTTTATTTTTCATAAAATAAAAATAAGAAAATATTTCATTACAATTAATAAGAATAAATAACTAGAGGCTCCCAGGAGCCTGTCATCGCTCACCTGTCATACAGTTGCAAAATAAAGTTTACATTAAAACTATTTGAATTAACTATGGTTCAAATAGAACAAGTAAGTTCGGCTGAGGCAGCCATCTTGGTTGGCGGATTCCAGATACAATTCTGCAAGGAACCCATCTAGGGACCATTTCCCCAAAGATTGGTTCCAATGGAGTTTAGTTTCAGATGAGAAGATATTGTTTTTATGAATTTCCCATAGGGTTCTACGTCACATTAAGTTGGGCCAAGGCAGCTGTCTTGGTTGGCGGATGGCTCAACGGACAAAATTCTGAAAGAAGTTCTCCTTTGGACCATTTCAACAAAATAAAGTGCCAAT